>JAKLLW010001355.1:0-15849 GCA_022814695.1 Neocatenulostroma microsporum
ATATCTCAGGCACTTTGCTGACGTCGACGTCTCTTTTGGTTGTGACTGACAAACAGTGGCACGTGTTTCTTCGAGCCTCTTGCCGTACCAGATTGCTAGAGGCCGATTTTGACCCGCCCCCCGAGATACCTCCTACTGTCCTCCGTCTCCACCCAGTGATCGCATAAGACATAGCACTACAGTACGTCCTCGCGATATCAGTCTCACCGCCTCCATACGCCTAATCATGGACCATACGACACCCGAAGCGAACATGCAAGCACGGCCGAAGACTTTGGAGGAGGGTCTCTTCGACCTGCCTCTTGAGCTGCGAGAGATGATCTACGATCACATGCTGCCCGAAGACGGCATGGTCACTCTCGACCACCGCACAGACAGAAGGTCAGCAACAAGAGCACCTGCAAAGTCGGCATCGAAGCAGCGTATGCACGCTGAGCTCAGAGTATGGGGAAAGAAACGGTGCGGTCTCCGTATAGTGGTCTCTCCCACCATGACAACGCCCGCCTCTACGGTCTCTTACGATCAGTATCAGAAGCTGGAGTTGTACATCGAATACTTCGACACGGCTCCAGCCTATTGGCCGAAAGACAGCGTTATAGCGGAGCTGTCTGCGAAGTTAGATGCCTTCCAATTACTCTGCGACAAGCTGGGAGATGTAGTCGACGCCTTGCGCTCGCGGGAGTCCCTCAAACACCTGGTTGTCCGCTTTCGCGATGAAGGCACAGACGAGACCGGTGATCCAGTATGGACCGAACCTCTTTCTCCTGGAAGCAAACGTAGCGTTATGGGCGGCCATGCTCAGGTTGAAAGCTTGCTCGAGAAGCTACTGAATCTGCCTGTCTGCGGGAAGGCAGAAGTCGTGAGACTCAAGGGTCTCTACGACGAACATCCCTCGCTGACGACGCATGGGCTACTTCGGGATGTGGCGGGACGAAAGGCTATGGAAGAGCTATTTGGCGGCGTTGAACAGTACCTCCAGGGTCGGCGCGACCTCACTATTGAAGGGACGAATGGCTATGTCCTACGCACTGAGGGCAAGCGATACCTACCACAGACTTCCGAGAGTGTGTGTATTGTCGGAGACTTCACGGTTCAGCACGGCGTTTTGGGTTGGTTTGCAGGCTAGACCGGGACGAAAGAGGTCCTTTTCTTGGTACGCGTTTCTGGAAAGCTCGCACTGATCCGGATTGTCGCACATGAGTCGTTCATTTTCTGCCTGACTGTCTGCTTGCTCAAAAACATTCCCGCGCGTCCTCGTAGCACCTTATACAACACTCCAAAACCCACCGTACTCTTACACGAGGAAACCGAAGGACGCCATACCAGAAGCTATGCACCAAGCAGATACGAGTCTCGAGTGGAGACTCTTACGTCTGCCAGTCGAGCTCCGGGACGCGATATACGACTTCCTTCTGCCCAAGGACCGCATGCTTAGACTAGATAGCCGAGCTGATCGGCCGGAACATGGCGCACTTGGACTCTGTACGGTATCACAAGACACGAGGTCCCGACAATTGATGTTTAAGGAGCTTCGGTGGAGAGCCAAGAAGCAATGTAGCGGTCTTCGGATCCTGATAACTCCCGAAATGCAAGCGCTCGATCCTTCTCTGCCATACAGGACTTTCGGCACCCTGGAGCTGTATATCAATTACTATGACAAGACTACCGTGTCTGGAATACGCGACGCCAATAGATTTGCTATCAGTGAGCTTTGTGAGAAGTTGGAGGATACTGTCGATGCTCTGTGCATCGGCGGGCCTCTGCAACACCTCATTGTGCGTTTCCGTGATAGAGGCAAGCTTGGGCATGGCGACCTAGTATGGACGGAGGCGTTAAATCGGGTCGAGACAACAGCCGCGGGCCATGGAAGCTATCTAGCCGGAGGATGTGTCCCTGTTGTGCAGACCATTTTGGGCCCTCTGCTGGATATGCCATCGTGTCGGAAAGCCGAGATCGTGCCCTTGAAAGGTCTGTATACTGGACAGCTCCAGACTGCAACTGCGAGCTGCAGAGGCGGCCGAGAGAAGATGCTGGGACTGTTCGATGGACTTGCGGCGTACCTACAAGGAGAGCGTGAGACAGCTATACCGAACGCTGGTTGTCACAGCGTCTACGATTACAAGCGACAACGAGATGCAGTCAGGCTGCACGATACCTTTATTTCCACATTCTGAACGAGAGGTGAACGGGACAAGCGGGCGGGTGACGGTGGTTTCTTGGTACTCGTTTCTCAGGGGCTCGCGATTACATGCCCCTGTGAATACAAATTTGATGTCACGCTTGCCATACCAAGACCAACACACTCGCCTAAGTATCCGGAGGCACGGCCAAGCGACTAGAGGCGATGACCGTATGAGGAGTGCAATTGGTATCTCAGCATCGTCTTGTTTCTCGCGAGTCGGCGTATATAGCAATCTCAAGCAACTTCGTTCCCCATTCGCTCCAGGTTATCGTTTCAGCGCTTCGAGTTACTACGAGTACGTCGCGTTTGCGCAGTCGACCTCGCGGACATGGCTGGAGGTATAAGACGGTGGTGCGAAGGAAAGAGGCACGAAGAAAACCGCCTAGATCTCGCATTTTGGCTGCAACAGCGCTTACTAGCGGCGAGTACAGCAACGTTTCGAAGAGTGGAGAAGATGGAGACTGTGGAGCATGTGCAGGATGTTGGCACAAAAGCTTGAGGCATCAGGCGTCCAGTGGGACTTCTGTCTCTGAGACGGATCGCTACGATACTGTAGAACGGCATGAGTTGAGCAAGCGCGATGCAAGATCTTGACGTCCGCCAGATGAACAGGCCAATGTTTGCTAGTATGCATACCTCTCAAGCTGGACATGGCGGACTGGCGTTACTACCATGTGCGAGCACAGGCTAGGCGGATCACTCCACCCCTCGTGCCCAGAGACTCTGTTCATTACGATGCACAGCAAGGGTGGATGGATTGATTGATGGCCGAACGTCCGCAAATGTCCTTTCTCGACGAGGCGAAAAAGACGGTGAGAGGCATATACAGGACCTTGCAATTACATAATGCCGTGAGGAAATGGTTATGGATGTTGCAGAAACTTGCACATGGACTCATCCATGTCTGTGTAGTTGCTCGGGAATGGCACGACCTTAGTCGCATACCATCCGTCATCATAGACATTGTAATCACGAACAATCGTCAATTTCGAGGAATGGAGATGATCTGCTGACAGTACAATGTGCGGCATGCTTCATCTCGCCTTGTAGAACAGTACGGTAAACGTACTTACAACGACCAGTACAGTGACCATAATCATCTGGAAGCGACGGGTCTGCGCATCGCGCCTTTTCGTCTCAACTTCGTCAATCTTGTTCATGTCCGAAGTCTTCAAATTGGCGAAGAATGCGTCCATGGGAGCGACTGTTGGGTCAGGCCGAGAGTCTTGGTAGTCAATCGCAAGCTTCATGGCCTTCTTGATGATCCACTCCAGCAAGATATGGGGGTCCTCTAGGCCGGCCTTCCTACGGATGCGCGGAGGTACAAAGGTGAGCAGATAAGCTCTGCCAAACCAGTGGAGCGGTCTAAAGCGTTGTCAGCGAGCAGAAAGCATCGATCGCCGTATCGTTGTCAGGCCGGCACGTTCTAAGTGCATGGAACGTACCTCGGGAACCACAGCTCGCAGAACTGATGAATGAAAGCTTCGGAGGTTTCGTGGGATTTGATTCTGTCCTCCTTCGTACACTGTTCGTGGAAGTCGAAAGCTTGATACCACTCGACAAATGCATCAAGTTCTTGCCAGGATCTGGGATAGTTCTCGCCGAAGCTTGCGGACCCATTTGCTGGCTCTGACCTGAAATGACCAGTGACACGCTCACCCCATGCTGGCCAAGCTCTCTTGAGCTGTGGGTGAATGTCGTCTTTGGCCCCTATTGAGCCGCGGATGTAGTGCTCGTACCATGATAACAGGACAATGGCTGCCTGGGCTTCCCACGCAAAGCTGAATGCTCCGGGTGTCCTGGCCCATACACCAGCATGTATCTTGTTGATCTGCTCGCAGTACTTGATCGTTTCTGGGGATGAGCTACCGTAGTTGACCCAGTTCAGATTCATCTCCTGGGTCTCATAGTATCTTTGGTGACCCCGATTGATGACTTTGCCACCGTGTATAGCGTTTGCTCCGGCGGGTGTTGTAGTGAGCCAGATGAAGACCGCGGCGTAGCCCAGTGCCGTGTTGAAATCACTGCCTCGATACCATGTGGAGACACGGACAATCTGGTCGTACTCCGTCTCCGGGTCAAGCTAGTACTCGTTAAGGCATTTCACGTCAACATGCATTGGAGGGCAAGCTCACTTTGTCTAGGTACTCATTGATCCATTTGTCATGCCTTGCCTTCTCAGGCGGAAGCTCAGGAAGTTCTCGTCGCGGTGCTGGTGGGGGTCGAGGCTGGCGAGGGTTTTCAACAAGCTGACTTGGCGAATCGGTCCCGGGTGGTAGACTGTCTGACGGAATTTGCAGCCTGTAGTACTCGGCATCCCGCTGCTTTGGAGGGATGGCAGTCTTGCGTGCATCTTCTGCAGGGTTCATATTTCTAAACGTTTACGGCAAGATGGGTGTCTGTGGAGAGGCTTCTTGATGCAACACTGTAGCCACAAGATGTTGAATCGTGGACATTAAGTAGTAGTCAAGAGTGTTCGCATTTCAGCTCGTCGGAGAGCACACTGTTGTTTTCCCGTTCGAGGAAGGGTACCTACATTACTCCCTCGGCATCGGATCCAAATTCGGATGGCGGAGCTGGGTGCTTCCCTACTCACCCCCGGATGTCATGTGTATCCGTAGCTCAACCCTCGCCGGGCAGCGTGTCGGCGACAAAAGACATATCCATGTCCGCAACCTCGCAGGTCACCATGCTGCCAGGCCCAAGTGCCAATCCATTGCGATCTGTAGCATGCCGCTTGCTTTGACACATCCGGTTCGAGACCGTCGGTGGTCGTCTCCTCCGGGATCGCTCTGTGAACACCGATGATGTGGTCGGCTTTGGCTTGCTTGACGATGGCGGCAAGCTAGGAGCGAGAGTGCTGAGCGGCGAAGACATCAATGATCTACGCGGCTGACTGATGAGGCGGTAATTGGTAACGGCTGCCAAGATTCTGGGGACTCTAACTCCAGGCTGGTACCTGCTCCTACACCATACTGTGGCTTGCTGGCTGCCTGAACTACACAGGACTGAAGGACCTTACTAAGCACAGTTACATACGATGCCCGTAGTATGGCTCCAGAATCGACCGAAGTGCAGTCCCAGCAGCCTGAGGAAGCCGCGCCCGTTCACCTTCAAGCCGCACACGACAGGCTGCGGACACAATGAGGCTGTGGTCTACCTCATTAATCAGGCGCTCCGCAGAGTTGTGAGAGAGTGAGCACACGAGTCATAGAGAGACGGATTACTGTATTAGGTATCCCGAATGCCAAGCCGACCACCAACTCTGCGAAGCGCCTGAAACCATATAGTTCCAAATGGCCATTTTGACCGTCTAGTCGACCTCTTCAACGCGAGATACTACAACAACCGCGGACTTTTGTGTACAGTTTTTTTTAGAGGCAGGCAGTTCGTATAGGGCGCAATATGATTTTGAGGTATAGAAGAACGTCAAAAGTGACTACCGAGCAGTTAGTCGCGCGCCGCAAAGTGTGTTTCTTCGTCGTCGGATTGCGACGCAAAACGCCCGACTCGAAGCACTGTTTTCGACTAACTGCTCGCAACTTTCTCGAATTCTCGATTTTGTTTCCGTAGGCAGGTACTTTAGTATACGGAGAAGGTGCCTACGGAAACAAAATCGAGAATTCGAGAAAGTTGCGAGCGGTTAGTCAATCCCAATTTTTTTTGAGGCTGTTTGGAGGGGAAGAATGAACCATATGGTTTCAGGCTCTCGGAGAGTCTGATGGCCTTCGTGCCTCAGGCCGCAACTCTCCGAGAGCCTGACTCGTGAGGTAGGCTGTGGTGATACCCAAGATCGCGCGGCATGATCCCGCGTACGACGGAAACGAAGTCCATGATGATTGACGTGAGAATAAGTACGATTATATGCAGGAGGGAAAGATTGAGATGAAAGATGTGATGAGCACCGGAGCGGGTGGAAGCAGCGAGGAATGAGACACCTCGCGCTGTACGAGCAATGAGGATACTGGTAATACTTACAAGACTGCCGCAGCCACGCTAAGATGAGTCTCCCACTCATAGCGGCCCAGTCCTCTTCGTCATCCCGTCCTTACATGCGGCAGGCAACGGTATGATGATCAATTGCCTCCGAGAAATTTGCCATCGTGGCAACGCTTTGAGCCCTTGACATCAATTGCACACCAGACTTTGTGCGCATCCGATTTGATCTCCTGGCCAACGTGCTTCCAGTGGCTCTCGAAGCTGTGAACGGCCTTTGTCTTGACGCCGGCCCATGAGAAGATACCACGAGCGTCAAGCCCCTCGAGAGTGGGAGCAGCAGTGATCTCGGAGTAGAAAGTACTGGTTGCTGTGACTGAGCCTGCAGTCTCGATAGGTGTTGCGGAGGCGATAGACGCAGCTATCGCCAAGAGTGTTGTGGTGAAGAAACGCATTGTGTGTTTTTTTGGTGGTTTGTGTGGTGTGTATGTCTGAAAGGCGAGGGAGTATCGGCATACTAAGGTATTATGCAGGGCGTGGTGTTGGGACAAAGACGACTTGTCGCTGTGCAGGCAACAAAGACTGGCCTCGCCTTCCAACCAATCAGAAGCGACATTGTAGCATTGGTCGCAGTATTCTGAGCCTCAGAACAAAGGAGGCTACGCAGCGAACAAAGCAAGGAAGGATCACGCATACCGAAGTTGCCCGAGATGGCAAGCCTGGCTGGAATGGCTAGGAGATACGGCCGCATAGTGTCAAGATGATTGCATTCCGACCTAAAAGGTGTGATATTGGTCGTTGCCGATGGTTGTCAAGTCACCATCTGGAGAGCGGCAGATGGAGGCTGATTCGAAAGCTTGAGCGAAGACAATGCTGCTGGGAAGGCTGCCCTGCATCTCCTAGCGCTTTCCTAGTCTTCTCGGTCTCGGTAACTAATCCAATGCCTAATCGCACTGTTGTAGGAATGGAGGGCCCGACCGACCATAGGTTGTTTCACCGACCCTTGCGGTTTTCGCCACAAGCCAGTGCAGCATTGATATCGGCCTCAATGGCCTTCCAAACCCGCTCGACCACGCCCTGTTCCCGGAAGTGGGCGAGTAGTTTCTCGACCTTGTAACCCGCACTGTCACCTTTCTCGTTAACCGAGTACACACCGCTGCCAACTTCGCCATTGGTGCCTGCTGCAAGCTCCACGCCGTCAGACAGCGGCACACCCGCAGTCGTGTCCTTAGATCCGGCGGAAAAGCGTGCACTGGTGCATAAGAACAAGTGACGGTCGCCAGCTTCTTCCAAAGGAATATGGACCAGCGGACCGAGCACTGCCCAGATGGTCTTCAGAGTGCGCATCAGCGGGCCGATGCTGCCGCGTGCGATGCCAGACTCGACAGCGCCTGGGAAGTTGTGCACGAAAGCGACCTCGGGTGCCACCTTGTGGTGCGCTTCTAGAGCCAGAGTTGTGATGGAAGCCATGTGTCCCATGCCAGCTGGTCGGCTAAGCCTTGAAGCTTGGAAGTCAGCCATGTCGATCTTGCCTTCGAAGGTGGCACCGAATGTAGAGACTACCCGCCGTAGGTGCTGTCCCTTGCGGATGAGAGGTAGCAGGTTCGAGATGAATCGGTTGCGCGCATATATCGTCAGAGCAGCTTCGTAATGGAGGCCTTCTTCCGTTGCTGTGCAACGTCAGCTACAGGGGATGACAAGACTGTTCCGCGTTGCACTTACTGATGCCGCATTGTAGCGTACCCACAGTCAAGAACAACAGATTGACCGCTTCCTCCTTTTCAGTGATTTCACTGCATACCGCGTCTACATTCCGCATCAGATGGACCTCCCGTTGCATGAACATGAAGCTGCCTTCGGGGTTGAGCGTCTTGCACTCAGCCACGATGCGGTCGCCAGCCTCCTGAGAGCGCCCGATGATGTAGACCCTGGGGCGAGCTGCATACTTCGCGAACTGCCGTACTGTCGTCTCGCCGACGCCATTCGTGGCCCCGACAAAGACTGCTACGAGGCCAGGAGGGAGGGTAGACCTGATGCGCTGGTTGGACGACTTCACGAGTTCGTATGAGACCATGATGTTAAGAGATACTCTGCCACTGAGCGTCTGCAAGTGTTGTCGAGTCCAAGGCGCGGAGTTGAAAGTGTCATCTTATATCGCGAATGATTGGTTAGGAGCCGGCGTGTTTGTGCCGGCTCAACATCAAAGGCAAGTCGTTGGCCTGGTGGGCTGGTCCTTTTTTGGTACGGCGTTTTGTCGCCGGATGTGCGCGTGGCTCGTTGAAAGGAGATATTGCCGCTTGCAGGTCCCATGACTGCAAGATTTTCTCAACCTACGAGGGACCTATGCAGCCGTATGCTGTCGCAAGATGGCTGGGAGAGATCAGTGGAGAACATATGAGTATCTCCGACCAAGAGGTCCCAGGTCTGCCGGCGAACTTCACTAGTGTCTGGGCCAAAACTCGCAGGCGGCCAGAACCAATGACAGCGAGCCTCACACATGTGTCCGGCCAATTCACCTGTGCCAGCTACATGCATGCTCCTGCTTAGGTATCGCATTGTGCTTCACAAACGTATGTAGAAAGTGTTAGTCGATGCGCAAGGACTTAATGGGTCTGCGGATCGTGGAGGAGCTGAACCCGCCAGTGGCGGGGCTGATACTGAACATACTTTCGCTCTGCATGGAATGACTTAAGGTAAGGATGGATGGATGTGGTAAGTACTTGAACGGCATGGCGACCCGTTTTTCTCATAAGGCGTGACTCTATCAGTCTCGCTACGATGTCAACAACTATCACGACATGCTTCGCCTACTTCGCACTCCTTTCAACCTTACCGTTCATACATGCTCGGCCTCCAATCCCTCAAACCCGTCTTCTTTATCAGTACCCCGAGCTAGGCACCTGGATCGAGAACGCTGCCGTCCGTTCCAACGGCTCCATCCTCCTCACATCTATCGAGCATCCCGGAGGTCTATCGACTCTGAACACCTTCGACGGCTCAGCCCCGGTACTGCTGTCCACCGACTTCGACGGCTTGAACTCCACCTTAGGCATCGTCGAAACAACGCCGGATACTTTCTACGTCACCGCAAATAACTTCAGTCTGAATCCCAACGGTGTGCAGAACGGCAGTAATGCTATCTACAAGGTCGACTTCAACACATACGGGAACGGAGACCCAGCTGTATCGCTCCTCGCGAGGGTCCCTGGAGCGAAAGTCCTAAATGGTCTTGAGGCGTTCAACGAGACGCTTCTTCTCGCGGCAGATAGCGGTCTCGGGGTTGTATGGTCGATCGAAACTACCACGGGAGCGGCGAAGATAGCGTTTCAGGATCCGCTCATGGCTCCACGTCCTTCTTTCGGCGGCGGGTTTGCAGAAGGCATTAATGGCTTGCATTTCCGTCACGGCACGCTTTACTTCACCAACACGAATCGCATGACTTTCGGCAGAGTGGAGTTGGACGCAGAAGCGCAGCCTGTTGGCCCTGCGGTCCTCGTCGCTACACCGATCGTTGAAGGAGGTATATCACCCGGGTGGGATGACTTTGCCATCGATCATGCAGGCCAATATGCATACGTAGCCACGGAAGCGGGCAACTCCATTCAGAGGATCAATTTAATGGACGGCCAAGTGGTTGTCTTCGCTGGTAATGTTAACAGTACAGTGATAGCCGAGCCAACTGCGGTGGTGTTTGGCCGGACTCCCAGAGATCGAAATGTCGTGTACGTTACCACGGCAGGTGGTCTAGGTTTTCCAGTCTACACAGCAGACGGGATGAAGCAGGGAGGTGCACAGATAGTCGCTGTCGATACATGGCCTTGGGAGGGGAAGCCTGGGAGAGGGAAGTCTGGGTGGGGAATCTGGTGAGCGCTGCCTTGTTCCCTTCGAACTGGGAAGATACTCTATCAACGATGTTCGTGAGGAAGTCTGTATATCGAATGCCAATCGTGTACCTGATAAGAGCGCGTAGGCCTCGTCGCTGGCAAAGGACCATGCCTCACGAGATCGTTCCATCCAAGGACGGAAGATCGTCCTATTGACACCCCGAAGGACCATCGCATGCCCTCTACAACTCAACCTTTTGCCCCGAGATCTTCGAAGATTTCAGCTCTATAATGCCCACCCCCTCCGGCGACACAGCCAGCCTGGCCACTTCAGCTTATGCACTCGTAGCGTTCTTCTCGCTCTTAATGTACGCCTGTAGATCCGGACACATCTCCTTGACCCTCTGCACGCGCTTGTGCGTTGCCGCCTCCAGTGGAATGAAGTCTGACTTCCAAATCCGCATTACATCCCTCCACAACCGTCTGCACGTCGTCTTCTGCCATCTCACAAACTTTTCGTCCCGGCCTCTCGCTTTTGAGCAGAAGTCCTTATGCTTGCGGAGAAATATCTCGATCGCAACGAGCAGCGACTGGCGGACCCTGGTGAGCTTGCGGAGATGGTCGAGGTATGTTGCGTGATGGACAGTGTAGGTCCCGTCAATCATGGTTTGGCGCTCTGCTGCATAGCATGATTCTGCTGCGTCCATCATAAGTACATCTTCCTCGGCGGCACGGCTGTGGAGTTCCTGTAAATAGTGGATCAATTCGATCCCTGGGCTGCCGGCGCCGCATCTCGGAACGCTGATGTGCGATGGAGCTGTGATGATTGGGATCTTGATTGCAATGAAGCACGCTGCCAATGCAGAGAGAGTAACAGCGAAGGTCAGGTATGCTCGCAACATCGTCGAGCCGGATCGTGACATGCTTGAGATTGTCTAGTGTCAGCTCTTCTGTCAAAGGAGCAGCTTCCTGTGGTGGGTAGAGTTCTGTTGTAGGCGTTGGAGCTTAGTGGCTGCCTGCGATGTTTGCTTGATCAAAGAAGTAGGCATTGTGCAGGGTATGCGCGCAAGTTTGTCTCATTTGACGCGATGTCTTACTTGCCTGAAAGAGCTGGTTTGGCGTAACGCCTATGGTAACCAGACTCCACACCCATATGAACGTCGGTGGTGGTGGGTAATACCATATTATGCCAGCCTCACAGATCTCCATTCGTGTACGTCCAGGTTAGGCAGGGTAAGGGCTAGAAGTCGACAGCGCAACAGTTCACAAATACTGTATGCAAGGCCAATGGCAAGAATAGTCCCAGAATTCAAGTATGGCTTGCCATTGTTTGGAATGTAAAGTACAACACTTCGTACAGTACTTCACCATGCTCCAAGCACCCAACGCTCCACGGCACCATAGCACCCATGATCGTTTCCCGTCTCTTTCGTAACCCGTGATTTACATGTACTATTCGTCAACCACGGCGCAGACTCATCACCAACGCTGTCATCCATCACATCTTCGTCGATAGCAGTCGTCAACGGTCTCGTCGGGTCCAGCGGCGCACAGGGAAGCGCCAAGCCAAGATTGTGACGATCAAAGCGAGGAGGGCGATGACGGTGCTCGCGTAGGTATTGATCGTCTCGGCGACATTGTTGGAAGATGTGTTGCATGCTGTTGTAAAGGGAACGGTCGAGGTCAAGGGGGCGGATGCCTGAGCACACCGTTAGATCACGTGAACGTCGCCCTCAGATCCTCAAATGGAGGTTGGCAGTCGCAAGCTGTGATTGGTCAGAAATGACAGGGGTCCAAAAAGCTCACATTTGTGCCCAGCGTGATTCTCGACATCTTCCTGGCAATGCTCGACCCAAAATCGGCGCGGAAATCGATGGTTTTGCGTCTCAAATTGAAGGAAGCGTTCTGCAGCGAGTATTTTACAGAAGCAAGTGCACTCTGAAGTTTGGAGTGGTCTTCATCACTTCGACATTGTCGCCGTCGCTGAAGTCGAGTGACTCGGTTGGTGCCTGAGGCTGTGTGGTGGGTCACGGCTAGCAGAGCCGCATGCTGGGGCGTGGTCTTGACTTTCACTTTCTCGACACTTGACTCTCCTACAACACAAGTCTGCAGCCATGGCGAATAACATCTACGACGAAATCGAAATCGAGGACATGACCTTCGACCCTGCACTCCAAATCTACCACTACCCGTGCCCATGCGGCGACAGATTTGAGATCTCTTTGGATGACTTGAGAGACGGCGAAACAGACATCGGCGTGTGCCCAAGTTGCAGTCTGCAGATCAGGGTGATTTTTGAGGTGGAGGACTTGCCGAAGCCTGATGGGCAGGAGGAAGGGAAGGGGATGGCGCAGATGGGAGAGCAGAAGGCTGTGGCGGTCGCTTGAATGATGTGTGATATACCGGGGCGGAGACAAGAGGACAACCACTCAACACGCTATGGGCAGACAGCTATGTCGGAAGCGCGAGGGCTGCAATGAGGCTTGTACCATTCGCGACGCTGGGCTTGAAGCATGCAGGCCATGCGCATACTCGCATGCAGTGAAGCCAAAGGCAGGAAATACTCAAGCCGCTGGGCTGGCGTGCCACAAATGAGCTGCAGGTGAGAAGCTGCTCCCACTCAACAGTGCGCCGAGAATGCAAACAGAGAAGACAGGGATTGCCGCGCAAGGGCACAGAGGGTACCACGATGAGGAGCGAGCGCACACAGGAGCGAGAGTATAGCGAGGCGGGGACGAACGAGCATCAGGTATCGGCTGTGTATGTCGTTGTAGGGTATCTTGTACGAGCAGTACACATTCTTAGGATCCATCGTCCCCTTCGCGTCTGTCTTGCTATCCTACTCTCGAGGCCTGCATTCTTCCACAGGTATCGCTCTCTTCACGCCTCCCAGTCAGGACCCTTTCCTTTCCTGTAGACACTCGAGGAACGCTACTCCACAGCCCCAATATCAACCTTCTTGACCGCATCGACATCCCCATGCACATCCACACTAATGCCCAACTCCCTCCTCAGCAGATCCGTCAAGCTAGTTCCATCCCGCAGGTACACCCAATCTCCACTGCCTCCTCCTTCCTTATGATGCATGCCTTCTCCCGTTAAGACCCAGTCAAAGCGCTTTGGGCCGGAAGTAGGGGAGGAGAGCCAGATTTGCTTGTTGGGGGGTTGCTTGTTGATTACGTAGGTTCCTGCTGGTGGGAATGTTAGGGTGAGGACGCCTGCCTGTACATACATCACACCATGTCAGCATATTGATCGTCCATACATATAGCTTAGCCGCAAGTGCAGAATGAACTCAGGTACATGGTAGAGGCAACACAGCTCTGTTCGGTGGATAAACGTACGCTGTAATCCACCTCAACATCCTCCCTCCCTTCCTGTATTTCCTCAGCCTTGTTGTGAATGTCTTCCAGATACCTGTCCGCGTGCTCGTGGTATTCCTCCTCGGAGACTTCTGTAGGCGCAGTATGGACTTGCTCGGCCTCTACGTTGGCAGGTGGTTGCGGGTCGTGCGTGTCGGGCATGAGTCCTGCGCGTCTGGGCGCCGAACTGGAGCAGCATCGTACGGCCGCGGTGGGCGATGTCTGAAAGGTCGAGGTTTGGGTAGAGATGGCGAAGCGGTTGGTCAACTGGCGGCGGGAGATGGGTGATCTGGATGCAGCTCTGGTCGCGGCGCGTAGGGTGCGGGATGCCATTGGGGCGGACATTGTGTTGGCAGCAGTATGAATGTTTCAATGATGGTATGAGATGATGGGCAGCGACGCGATGTGAGAGTCTTGATAGATGGTAGAGTTGTGTTGGCGGTCAGACAAGCACAAACAAGCACGCAACTTCACGCATCATAGGAGCTTGGACGCGAAGCTTCCCCACACCTTCCCAATGAGGAATGAGCTCAGGTACTCGTCTGGGTCAAGGCAGGGCCGTGCATATATGAATCACTTGCTCTTGGTCTATGTACATGGGGCTTGCTATGTGCCGTATAGTAGCCAAGGCAATCAGAGTCGGCTGGAGCATTTCTACCCTCTCAACAACGCAGCCGACATGTCCCACACTCAATGCAACAGCTCGCCCACCTATGCTCTCTCAAAGCTTCTTCATCTTCTCCAGCAACTCCGGGAAATCCTCAGCATACAAGTCAAATTCCCCAAACACCCCCGTAACAGCATCATGCTCCTCATGCCTCAGATATGCAGTCTTGAACCCAGCCTTCCTGGCCGCAATAAGATCCCAGCTGTGCGCAGCTACGAACCACCTCTCTCCATCACCCTTCGCTCCCACACCCCGGGATGTCAAGTGCTCGTTAGCGGTCTCATAAACCCTGACGTCCGGTTTCGCCACCTTGATATCGTCGCAGCTCAACAGGTGGTCTTCATCCAATTCAATGCTCGCCAGCTCGTAGTACTTCAAGCTCGTCTGCTTCCCGCCATTAGTAACAGCATAAACATCCCATCCCGCCTCCCTCAACCCATCAAAGCACTCCTTCAACCCTTTCCTCGGCGGAAGCTCAGTCACCGTCTTCATGATAGCGGCTACATCGTCGTCGCTCACGTCCCCGACCGGCACGTCGACTATCAGACATGCCCGCTTGAACGTCTGCTTGAGGATCTGAGCGATGGGCGTGTAGGAGCCGCAGATGAATACGTAAGTGAAGTCTCGCTGGGCGGCGTAGAACCAGGAGAAGAAGAGGGTGTTGGGGTCTACACCTGCCTTCTGGAGTTTGGGGCCTAAGCGGTCTTTGATGCAGGAGATGGTGGGGCCAAAGTCGAAGCAGGTGCCTAGGACGTCGAAGCTGGCGGATTTTGTTGGCATCTTGACGGAGGGTGTTGGTTTCTGTGTGGCCTCGCTGTGTTGCTGAGGCGTATCCGGGGGTGAAAGGGAGGTGCTGTCGATGGCTGAGTTCTAAGTCTGATCCAGGAAGGTCTTTGGAAAATTTGCTTTGCTTGGGGAGATATGGGATGTCTGCAGACGTGGTGATGTACAGGCGAGACGAGAAGAGATGGAAGATGATCACTTAGCCTTCAACCTCTACGTCACTGGCATTGGCAGGTGCTGGGTAGTCAAAGAGCCGCTTACGACCCTACTGCTTGTTATGAGTCGATGTGTAGGCGTATCTGAGGTTCGTTCCCCATCTCGCGCTCGCCGGAGCACCATTGCATATTGAGGGAAAGAAGATTATGGACGAAGTTGGAATGGAGAGGTGGCGCTTTGGTGTGATGCATAGTGGTGCGTTGAACTTGTGGGATAAACCGACTTTTGGCCTCGTGCCGTGGACGCGTTCCTCGTCTCATCCGATCTCCTCCTCACCTTCTTCACCTACATTATAATTACTTATGGAGGCTGGCTGTCTGGACCGTTACACTATGACGAGCTCGTGGTGTTGCTCGCGGTTTGAGAAGCCGGTATCTCCAAAGCTGACCGACTGTCGTACCCGGTGGTTTGTTGACAGCGTTGCATGCGCCTGTGTCGCTTCTCATCACAGTCTCTCTTCTACGTCTGGCGGAAAGCTACCCTCCTGAGGTCTGTGACTGGTGTGGCTTCGTGTAAAACAATGCACTCATCACCCCCGACTCCATCGACAGAAGCGCCCACGACGAGGCAGAATAGGTTCAAAGATACAGGTTTCCCAACCGAATGGGCGGAAGATTATCGACCAGGCGGATTCCATCCGGTTCATTTTGGTGATGAATTCAAGAATGGCCGCTACCGAATCGTCAGGAAACTGGGCAATGGGTCATTTTCGACGGTGTGGCTCGCTTTTGACAGCCAGTACGTTCCTAGAGCCTTCGAAACTATTGCCTCGCCTCTAACCCTTCCAAAGGGATTCCAGATTCGTCGCTCTGAAGATCATGCGCGCCAAGTCCTCGAGCAGCGTTGACACGGAGCTTTCGATCTGCAGCTTCCTTGCCG
>JAKLLW010001356.1:0-15849 GCA_022814695.1 Neocatenulostroma microsporum
ACACGATCTGCAGGAACGATTTCGGTCGTCTACCTCGATGAAGTCTAGACTTCGTCTGTTTTGACGCCATCGCGCCTTCCGCCTCTCGGATATTCAAGGTTTCAATTCCGGACCGCCGACTCCGCAATGGCCCGCGGAGCCACTCACTAGATTACGATGACCACGCCGTGAGATCGTGGCACCGACCTCCTCCGTGACAGCAGGACCACTTGGCTTTTGTCACTACAGTCACTGCCAGCAAACCGACTGGGTGAACACGCGTTTTGCAGTAGACTTGGTGTCGCGCAGCTGCGCAGAACGCCTCGAATCCCGGTCTAGCCGCATACCGGACGGCGCCGGCGCTCAGCCATCGAGATACACGACATGTCCTCCCCAACCGACACCAAAGCTATCGAGTCAGCAATCGCGAACGGCCATGTTCCTTCAGGTATCACCGCCGACTTCCTCGAACAGAACCGAGACGAGGCTAGCATCATTGCGATTCTTGTCGTAGGCGCGCTAGCCTACGTGTTCCTGGCATTGAGATGCTACGCAAGACTTTTCATACTGAAGCACTTCGGGCTAGACGACTGGTTGGCATGCTTGACTCTGGTGAGTGGTCGTACTGCTCATTGATGGTCCTGTAGTTGCTGACAGACCACGTAGTTGCCCTATACAGCTTTTATTGCACTGTGTATAGTGCTCATCCATCTCGGCTCCGGAAGGCACTTCACCTACATCGAATATGTCCTGGCTGTCTACGACAATGAACAAGTTAACCTCACAGAGATACTGGACTTCGCGGCGCATATCATCTATACGACTGCGCTACTCATCTGCCGCCTCTCTGGACTGGCTTTTTATCACCGCATCTCCGGCAGACACCCAAAGCTTAGGTGGGCTATCCTCATTGCAGCGATCTTCATGGTTTGCGCCTACATACCGCAGCTGTTTCTTCTCATCTTCCACTGCCTACCGGTAACAGGACTCTGGCCATACTCCTTCCAGCCAGAGGTCGACAACTACAGGTGCCTACAATGGGGCGTAGTCTACGTGACCAATAGCGTCATCTCGCTTATATGCGACCTCATCCTATTCACCATCCCTACAGCGATCCTACACCTTCTCCGGATCAGCCAAAAAAAGAAGATCATGCTTGCATTCGTGCTTATGCCCGGTCTGCTCGTCATCGGCATCTCCAGCGTCAGGATGTACTTCGTTATCGTCGGTCAGTGGGAACCTGATGAATCCTGGGCGTACGATCCCCTTCTTGCTATAGAGGTGTCTGAGATTGGCTCCACCCTCATCGCGCTCTCCGTACCGGGGTTGAAGCCATTCTTCGGAACGCTCTTTTCCTTCCTGGACCGTAGGCGTAGCAACTACGATGACGGGTTCGTTGCGCCACGTCCTTGGACTATCGGAAGTAGTCAGCGAGTACGCGGAGGTACGGCTGGATTAGATGGTCTGTCGCTGGGCATTGGACAGCCACAGATGTCGCAGGGGGTACACGATGATGATGAAATGGATGGAGCACCGGATGGCATAAAGTTACCTGCAGCAACATTGCGTAAAAGCTTCGCCGAAGGCGCAAACAGCCCGGGCGCTGGCAGTGAGGAATCGAGCTGGCCCCTCAACAACGCAAACCACGGTAGCGCCGCCTCCTCCATGGGAACCCAAACTGAAACATACGGATCTGGACGGGAACCTGCCACCGTAAGCAATCACGACATGCACACCCTCCGCGAAGCACCCAAAACGAATTGGTCGGAATGGAAATCCCGTGGAAATGGCTACCAGGTTCCTTGAAATGGCAGGGTCAGTATACAAGACCAACGCTGTACAACGACATCCCCCTCCCTGTGGAACGACACCATCATTACAAACGAGCTTCGCCCACCGGATCACCCTCCTCGGCCTCGCCCGGCTTCAGCAATTTCATGGCCTGATGCGGCAGGCCCAGGAACTCCCACATATACTGGTACCGATCGCTGCCGAAAAAGGGCTCTTCCTGGCCTTTCCCTTCCGAGACCCAATGCCATGGACACCCGTAAGCGCCCAGGTCTTTAATCGCACGCTTGGTATTGCGGTTGAGCATCTGCTTGACCGAAGGATTGTCGGGAGAAGCCAATATGCTCTCTACGTCCCTGGGATCGGAGAATGTGCGGGCGACAGCTGTGCGCATGTTATCTGGGACCGAGATGTCAAGATGTTCGACCCACATGGCCTTGAAGCACTCCTCGAATAGGCGTTCGTATGCGTCGCGAGAGTAGTACTGTTTCGCGAAGACGAGACAGCGTTGTGGCTGCAGCGCGCAATTAGCATCGAGGAAGCGGTTCAAATCAATGTGGCGTTCTGAAGAAGGAATGGAGTTGCAAGCGAAGACAAATTGAAGGCGAGGCATACCCGGAGAGACAAAATCGGGAAGAAGGACGGCGTCTCGAAGCTGAGGCCGAAGTACTTCTGTGCTCGTTTGCTGTCGTACTTGAGGTACTTCGCTCTCGCTGGAAGCTCGCCAGGGGGCTTATTGCCGGTGCCGACATTGATACCACCGAGGAAGACGGGGGTGAAGCTGCGGGACAAGGCGTCAGCAAGAACATATCCGGTAGCTGAGCGGTAAGACTTGCTCTACGTCCACGCCATGCCGCTCGAGGACATTGCGGTGCTGGCGGAGGAAGGTGAACGCGTAGTAGCTGTAGGGTGACACTATGCTGGGCTCAGCAGATGCAGCAAACTATAGAGCTTGAGCGTGCGCTTACCGCAGTCTATCAGACACTCGATTCGCTTGCGTGACATTGTATACAGCACTTCGATGGTGAACTCGTTACAATATCGTGATCGATCATGGAAGGAACGAGTTGATCATACCATGCCATCGGCATCTCCTCTAACACGGCCGCGGCATTGCTGCTGACCACCCGAGGCCGAATTTGTGATTAGTCTTGTGGCTTGAACCTCACAGCCACAGCTCTCCCATCCCATCTTGCAACCGCATCGATTAGAGCATCCATCGCATCGCGAGTCCGCAGGTTGCATGCTGTCCAACATGTGGATTACGAGTCCGTACATTGACGCGAGCCGTCCCTGGAAGAATTGACGACTGACTATCGAAGAATGGCATCGTCTTTGCCTACACCCACGCCAGCAGACGAGCTCCCCATCCCAAAGGGCCCTCTCGCCGAACTAGAGCACTACTCCACTGCATTCGTCGGCATCATCAACGAGCGCGACTTTGATTTCAAGAGCCAGAAGGCGCAAGAGCTTGTAGCACGCCTCACTCCCGACTGGCGAGCTCAGATGGATACCACGAACAGTACAGCGCTGGTGACTTTCGACGAGCAGATTAATCGATGGCGGCAGCGTGCGCAAGAGTACCCAGATGTTCATTTCCAGATCGTGGACGTATTCTCGGATGTGAACGAGAGGAAAGGAGTCGCGACCGTATACATTGAAATGGAGGTGGAAGGTGTCTCCGACGTGAAGCTGCAAGCAATGAATGAGGTCAAATGGAGGCTTATGAATGAGATGTGGATGTGCTACTATGTGGTCGGTATGCGAGGGAGTAGGGTGAACAATGGACTGTCTCCATGACTTTTCCTCAATATTCGAAAAGCTTACGCTCGCAATGCCCGCAGGACGAGTGTTAGACATAGTTGTTCGAGGAGCATGCCGGGTCAGCTTGACCTTTGCATCTCCACAGTCTTCATACCTACCTTCGGTGAACTTGGAAGAGACGCTCCGAAATCTGCGACGACTCAGAGCTGCACAGATGCTCGTTGTCCGGTGCTTTTGTTGCGAAACTTGGTTCTACACAACAGACGGAGCCAACTCGCTAGGTGGGTAGCCTAGGTCTTCAAGCGTGGGATGGTCACGAGGCGACCCTGAGCTTGCAATCCTGTCGTCAGCTTGTGTCACCACAGGCCCATGCTTGCTGCTTGACCATGCATGGAGGTGATGCGGACGGCGCTTGAGGCCACACGCCCAAGGTAAACCATGCGTTTACCACTGCGACGCTGCAATTGGGCAGCGCTCGGGACACTGCAGGCTCGGGCTCATGGCCGCCCTCGAAGGATCGAAGGCATGTTGGCATGCCTCTCGGTGCCGAGCGCCGGTTACACTCGAGCAAGGTATACCACAGTGCCGCGGGCGTTAGCGCTGGAGGCTCACTACTGATAGCCCAATGGCCTGATTTGCAAGCAACATGCTCCATTATACGAACAGTGATCCTGCCTTTATACTGCCAGTACACAGCGTCCAGTAATCGACGTCAAAGGAAACGAACAATAGACACGCCGGTCACCCAACGCCCAGCGCTTGCGATGGGAGAAGAATGATGGACAGGACATCAGAGTACCCAACAGCGTGCAGAGATATCGTGGAAGCCGCAGAACGCCGCTAGCTTGCATACTGACACAACCAGCAACTCAAACGTCAGCCAAACTCCTCGACTGAGCAAACGCAGCCCCGCTCGCAACATCCTGGCAATAAGTCAAATGCGGCAAAAGTATGTCCTCGCCTCCAGCACAGATGTCGTCGCCAGTGTGACAGTCCGTGTTGATCTTCTCCGCCGGGATGTTTCCAACAGGCAGCCCATTATCCGGGTCGCCGAAAAGCACGACCGAGTTCACGAAGTCCGTGTCATCGGAAGAGAGGAGAAGAGCGGCATTGTGGACGAGCTGGCAGCCTTGGCTATAGCCGGCGATGCAGAGGGTGGTTGAGGGGCAGAGGGTGTGGGTTTGGGAGATGAGCTAGGAGAGGAGTGTCAGTCGGTAGCCAGTCCATGGCCACATGCGCCAACCTCGGCGGTGAGTGAAGCATACTGAAGCCATGTCCTCGCTCCCCGTCAAACTCCCACCCTCGCAGAAGTCCAGGGCATCAGCTGGGTAGTCGTTCACGCCCTGCACTGCCACACTGTCCGCTCCAAACGCCGAATCCAGCGCATCTACGAAGGGTGGGCCGACGATGTTGCCTAGATTTGGATCTTCGAAAGTTCCGCGAGCGAAGATGAGGGTGAAAGGTTTGCAGATGCCGTCCAAGATGTCGTTGCGAGTGTCGTTTGTGCCCGTGAGAGTCACACCCTCGCAGCTGGCGACTGCTACGGCGAGGTCGGTGGGTGAGATTGTTAGATCGGTGGCTGTTGGCGTGCAAGCCGGGGTGGTTTGGGGTACGGTGGTGGCCGCACGTTCTTGGAGATTGAGAGGGTTGGCGTGGGTAAGGGCTGACAGAGAGAGCAGTATGAGGGTAATCGAGGACTCCATGTTCAGAAGCGGAGAACGAGGCCGAGAGTGAAAAGGGTGAGAGAGCGAAGATACAGTTGGGATGAGGTCAAGAGGTCTGCTGGCTAGTTCATGTACCTATCTGAGGCCGCTGGAAGGTGGAGAACAAAGCCCAGGTCCCGGTCTTTTAAGATGTCGCTCGAGCGTAGCCTGGCTGTGCACTATCATGCCAGATAGTGTAGCTCTTCGGGGTAGCCGTGAAGCCATGTCTAACCCGGTGGAGAGCGCCTGCATGAATCGAACATCGGGAGACCGATCTCATTCAATGCCCACTACACTCTTGATGGCTTGCTGCTGTTGCACCGCGAAGCAAGAAGATCTACCGTAGATTGCTGCAGCCGGGTGTTCGGCTCTGGCTTCATATCGCTTCCTAGATGTATGCACGTACTGCGTCTGTGCTGACAGGGATCAACAGATAGCCTCGGCACGCCAAGAGATCCAATGGCTCGCTAACGAGCGACAACGAGGCCAGAGATGTCCATGTCCACTATAGGCGGCATACACATACCGGCGGAGAATCCGGAGATGGTAGTGTTGCAGGGAGAAATGGCCCTGGTCAGTTTAATTGATTCTGGTCCGCCAGCCTCGAAAGAGTGTACCCTCCGAATCGCATTCTTTGGACCACTGATGCCGTTGTCGGCACCAGCAAGTCACAGTGTGTTGATCCCAAAGGAGTGCTTTGGCAGCCTCCGTTCTCCACCTGACCTCGTTGCCTCTATCCCACAAGGAGTGTACCGTCCCAATGGCATTCTCTGGACCACTGTCGCCGTGGCCGGCAAGCCGGCTCCAGCAATTCTTACTGTATTGATCCCAAAGGGGTGCTTCAGCAGCCTCCGATCTCCAATTGACTTCGTTGCCTCTATCCCACATTTTTGCCGCGACGCGTCATCATCGCAATCATCAGGACAAGTCCCAGTCCTCTCGTGGTCGTACCGCATCATTTATTGTCGTCACTGCCCGCTGCCAGCTTTCAGCCCCTCAAACCCTCCCTCAAACCCAGAGACATCATACTCATCCGGATACCGCTCGACCATGCTCCTCATCCTGTCCATCTGCTCCCTCTGCTCCTCCGTCATCTCCTCATAAACCCCCTCCATCATATTCCGTAAACTCGGATGTTTCTCCTTCTCCGCCTTCCTATAAGCCTCCAAAATCCTCTTCCTCGCACTACTTCTGAGCTCCTTCTCCTTCTCCTCGTCCCACAAACCCTGATTTTCCAAGTATTTACGGAGACGAGTGATGGGATTGTCGCGGCGTTTCCAGTCTTCTACCTCAACTTTCGCGCGATAGGCGAAGCTGTCGTCTGAGGTGGAATGGTGCGAGACGCGGTAAGACATGGCTTCAATCAGAACTGGTCTCCCACCATCTTCGAGAGCGAGTTCGCGAGCTTGACGTGTGACTTCTCGGACGGCGAGGATGTCGTTGCCGTCTACTCTTATCGTGTCGATGCCATACCCAACACCCCTGCTCGCAATACCATCTCCCCTATACTGCTCTAGCGTCGGTGTGCTTATGGCATAGCCGTTATTCCGGCAGATGAAGATGACCGGGCAAGCCCTCGTAGCAGCAATATTCAACGCTGCGTGAAAATCTCCCTCACTCGCTGCTCCCTCCCCAAAATAACAAGCCACCACCCTCTGCTCCTCGGACGCATTCTGCGCATTCTGCATCTTAACCGCATACCCCGCCCCACTCGCCTGCGGTATCTGCGTAGCCAAAGGCGAAGAAATCGTATGGATATTGAACTTCCGACTCCCATAATGTACCGGCATATTCCTCCCCCTGCCTGGATCGTCCTTCGTAGCAAATAACTGGTCCATGAAGTCTTTGGGCGAGAAACCTCTGTATTGAAAGATGCCAGTTTCTCTATACTGCGCGAAGATTGGGTCGTTGGGGGAGAGGGAGGAAGCGGAGCCTACGGCGATACCTTCCTCGCCTGCGCTGACCATGTAGAAGGAGATACGGCCTTGGCGTTGGGCGTCGAACATTATTATGTCCATTATGGAGACTGTGAGCATGTCTTTGTACATTTTAAGCAATTCTTCTGTCGATATGTTTGGAGGTGTGCGGGACTTGTCTACGAGTTTGCCTTCTTGGTCGAGGATGCGGTAGGTAGGCATGGCATCTTTCTCGGTAGCGCGTTGGAAGGAGAGGGAGGTTGTGAAGGCTGAGTTGACTGCGCCGGGGAAGTGGACGCTGGGGTTGTGTTAGTCGTGGGTGAAGGTGGGTGGGGGAGTGACATTGGGTGGTGTACCGATCACTGCCTGGTCTCTGGCCGAGGGACTGCCATCGTCGCTGGTTTTGGACGCTTATGCTATTCCGCAAGGGCCTTGGTGTGGTTATTGTGGGAAGCCCGCGCTCCAGTGCGCTTAATGCTCGTCTGGTCGCCATGATGGCACCTCTGTAGTGCTCACATTGTCGGGCAAGTGGTGTAGAAACAGGATGATTGAGGTGCTTATGTTTCCTTAAGCCGCAAGTACCCGGTGTGTTATCCGAGGCTCCAATGCTGTTGTGGTTAAGCTCGAAGCTAGGATCGAGACAGCATTAGCGTGTTTGGGCCTGCAGAGCCGCATCGTTGAACCTCTTGGACTTCCGTCTCATCAACCGCAACACGTCAACACTCACCATGGCCTCCTTCGTCCCACGAGCTACAAAGCGCCTTCGCGTAACCGCACCGTCAAGCTACATCTGCAAAGACTGCCGCCGCACCTTCGCCTCCTCGATCCGCAGTGCTCAACAGCAACAGCCAGCATCGAGCCAGCATGTCCGGCAGGATGAGAAGACCACACACTTCGGCTTCGAGACCGTGGCGGAGGAGCTCAAGGCTTCGAAAGGTACTATACGAGCAGTACGACCGACACAAACACAGTAGCTGATATGGTGATGGTGTTACAGTCGCCGGCGTCTTCTCCTCAGTAGCCTCCTCCTACGACACCATGAACGACCTAATGTCCCTCGGCATCCACCGCCTCTGGAAAGACCACTTCGTCCGCTCCCTCAACCCCGGCATCCGCCACAAATCACAACCCGATCAGAGCCAGAAGATCCTAGACATAGCAGGCGGAACAGGCGACATCGCTTTCCGCATGCTGGACCACGCCACCAACATCAACCACGACTCCCAAACCTCCGTCATCGTCTCAGACATTAACCCTGAAATGCTGGGCGAGGGACGGAAACGTTTCTCCACCTCCCCTTACTTCCGAGACGGCAGAGTGAGCTTCCTCGAAGCCAATGCCGAGAATCTGGTTAAGATTGAAGATGGCTCTATCGATCTCTACACAGTCGCCTTCGGCATAAGAAACTTCACGCACAAAGATCAAGCGCTGCGCGAAGCTTTCCGCGTCCTCAAACCTGGAGGTGTATTTGCGTGTCTGGAGTTCTGTCCGAGGTTGGGCAACCCACTAATGAACGGGATTTACAAGAGGTGGAGTTTCGGGGCTATACCTTTGATTGGACAGGTCGTGGCGGCGGATAGGGATAGTTATCAGTACCTTGTGGAGTCGATTGAGAGGTTTCCGAGCCAGGAAGAGTTTGCTGGGATGATTGAGAGGGCTGGGTTCTTGGTGCCGGGGAAAACGGGAGGTGAGGGGGAAGGAGAGGGAATGGGGGGTGGATGGGAGGACTTGACGATGGGGATTGCGGCTATACATAAGGGTGTGAAACCTGCTTAAGAAGTGTAATGTCGTAAGGCTGGGTTTGACATCGACCTTCTCGGAGCCTTAGGTTGTGAATGTCTTACGTCAAACCGCGCGCTCTAGCAGTGCCACCTCAGGGCCCTTTCTCACTACCTTGACTACCTCTCTGCGCGGCGTCAGCAAGATAGATCGTAGAAAGAGTCCTTGCAAAGCCACCAGCCACCACCCTTCGACTCCGTCGTAGGACGCGAATCTCTCAGACCATCTCTCTTGAGGTTGTCTTTCCGCACCGTCAGCTCCTCGGTCCCGGCACCTTCGAGTCCACGGGGATTGGGTGAGGGGTGGGGCCAGGGGTGGCGGCGGGGGTGGCGTGGTGGGCGTACGTGTTGTGTGGTAGAGGGAGGGTGGAGTCCGAGCACCTAAACACGCTATGAGGCGCCATGTCCGGGAGACAAACGATGATGCCCTTCATGACCGCAGTGTACACGGCCACACCAATCGCCGGAGCAAGGACCTCGCAGCAAAGAACAGCAGAGTGCGCTGCGATGTCCAGCCAGGTCGCCCAGTGTGCCGGAGATGTCAGAAATCGTGATCGCTCCTGCCAAAAGACGAGCGCAAAGGCAAGGCCCGTGGATAGGAAGTACGTCCTGGTCTGTTTGCTGACTTCAAGACCGTCGTGATTGGCGTTGCGCATCTTCTCCATCTGGTGGCGTTCCGCGATTGCTGCGGAGAAGGCGACGAGGTTGAAGAGGAGGACGAGGGCGATGGAGGCGTAGATGAGCCAGGTAGGGAATGCATTTTCTGTGTAAGCGGGGACAGGCGGGATGTTGGGAAGGCAGTTGAAGGGTTGTGTGGTGCTGTTCGTGCAGTTGATGTAGAGGCGTGGCATCGTTGAAGTGAGCGGAATGGGGTATCTTGTTTGGTGCTTGTCGACGGAAAATGTGGTGGTAGGCGGCTGGGTCAAGAAAGTAGGAAGCTTCTACTTTCACATTCCCACTCGCCGGAAGACACGCATTGCTGCTTGGCGACATCGAACTGTGGAGATGAGATGGTACGGCCGCTGCGGCAGTAAGAAAGACACCTCGTCATATGAATAACTTGTACAGCGCTATAGGGCTTGATTCGCTGGATCAACGGGTCTCGTGGAAGACAGATCGCTCTGCTGAAGAGATCTGAAGGGCCATCAGCTTCCTCCAAGCCGCACTTGGGACGGAAGCTCAAAGAGATGCCAACGCTCGCCAACCTGTCAACCGAGCGCAGCCTCTAGCGCGGCCTCTCACGTTTCAACATCGCTCCATCCATGCCAATCCTCAAACCATCTCCATACTCTGCGGCAACCCCTTGCTGATCTTACATCCATTCATCAGCTCGTCCGTCCCCACAATCGAACACGCCAAGATCTCCCATTCGCTTCTGCGCAGTCCCGCAAGATCGCGCCACAGTCCGATCGCCATGAGCGTATATCCGACATATACTCCGTTAAGCACAAGCCACAGAACTTCTCCACCAGAGCCGACCAACTCTACAGCGCCGAAGATGAGTATCATGGCCATTAGCTGCGTCCATAAACCCATGCTTATCTCAGCTTTCGCATCGTTTTGCGCTGCGTGTGTGGTGTAGAAGGTTGCGGAGGATGTTGCTTTCGTGGACCTGCTCATCCGCTTCTTCTTGAACCACTCGACGGCTGGAGAGACGGTCAAGATGCACAGTGTCGCTGCGAGAAGCATAGCTGTAGTACTGCAGAGGATAATAGATACCTGCACGACCGCGGCGTGGGAATCTGTCGAGGCGGTGAGGACTTCGTAGAGGGTGAGGAGGGTCCAGAAGGTTAAGGCGGCTATGATGCTGTAGTTCAGCCAGGTCGTACGGAGTTTCCGCTTACGTGCCACGAAGGCTTTGCGGCGGGTTTGGTCGATGCCTTGGGACTTTGTGAGGAGGTAGAGTTCGGCGACTGCGGCGAGGAAGGCGGTAAGGTTGATGATGCCGGCCAAAGGGAGGAAGGCGTAGATGATGGAAGATGGGAAACGTTCTGCGGCCGGGAGCTCAGGCATGTTTGGAGTAAAGCATGTGATCGGGTGCTCGAGGTTGGCGGTGCAGTTGATATAGAGGCTGGCCATGTTTGCGATTTTCCTGCCGAGGTCGTGGTGTGTGGTTCAGGCTGTTGTGCCGCGGCGGAGGTGAAGTGTTCAATGGAAGAGCGGATGTCGAGTGAAGGTAAAAATGTGATTGGCTCTTTCAAGGGTTTCAGGGCACGTGCAGATTGCGGAGACTCGGACAATGTTCACATTCACTTAAGCGAGGACGTAATGGTGGACAGTGAGGTGGTTGATTTGGGAGAGTGCGGGTCTGGTCTTGAGACATAGCGGACAAATACGACGCGACTACCACGAAGTTCAGATCACGGGGACCCTTATCCCATGGACTAGCGGCGCTCGACCCTGTACAGGACGGCGAGGCCACTTCGTTCCTGGACCTCATCAATCTGCATACAGGTGGCCACCGCAGCCTTGACCCGGACCGCCTAAGTCGCCAGCGATGTCCTGTTGCTTGACCCTCCTGGTGCCCTTCTGTACTCGCGGCCTTCCTAAGCGTCGCACATCACAATCCTCACTCCCTTCACCTCTTTCTCTGTTGCCGCCTCTCTGGCCTCCGGTCCGCCCAGCGTCATCTGAACGGTCTCATCTTCACCGCACTTCCACCAACGCCGGCCTCCAACTTCGCCGCCACTGGCCTGCTCCTCATCCGCCCCTCCATCAGCTCTCTCCTCGCGCTTGCGCAAGGCCATGAAGTTGCGCCACAACCAAGCCGCTGCGAGCGTTTGCCCAACGTACATGCCACTAGCCACAAGCCAGAAGACTCCTCCGGGGTAGCGAGAAGCTTGCAGGGCGCCCCAGATAATCGCCGCAGCTGCTGCCTGCACGAACACGCCCACGAGTATCTCGCCTTTCATGTTGAAGTTTGTCGACTCAAAGAGCGACTCGAGGATGTTCGTGGAGGAGGAAGATGTCTTCGTCACGGATTTCGATGGGCGGACCTGCTTTCTGAGCCACTTGTACGCAATGAGGACAAGCGCGCAAAGCATACTGCCGACCTTGCCAATCACGGGGATGGCGAGCCCGCCGACCGTAACGCTGGAGAGGATGATGAGGACCTGGATGACCGCGCTACGGGAGCCTGTGGAGGAGACGAGGATGTTGTAGAGCGTGATCAGAGTCCAGAAGCTGAAAGCGATAATGACGCTCAGTTTCACGGATTTGGTCCTGGTTTTGCGGGTGCTTTGGATGGAGACTCGAGCCTTCGAGGTACCACTGGTGGATAGTGGCTTTCTCACCAGGTAGAGTTCGAGGATCACAAGCAGAAGCGTGGCGAGATTCGAGATGGAGGCGAGAGTGAGGAAGAAAATGATGGCGGAAGTTGATAAACGCTCTTCCAGCGGGATCTCGAGTGGGGCCATAGTGAAGCAGGTGTTTGGGTGCTCGATGTTGGCGGTGCAGTTGATCGAGAGGTGAGCCATCTCGCCGAGGGTCATCATTTTGGCTGTGCGTGTGGGTGGCCGTGTGGGTGTCGGTGTATTGTCGAGATCCTGCGAGGCGATGAAATATTGTGCGTATGCAAGTGGTCGCATGCGAAGTTTGTGTTAAGTGGAAGATTCTTGAAAGATTGGAGGTGACTCTCTCGAAAGATGGCACGTGCACAGTGTGGAGACTCAGGCCGATATTCACATTCACTTGAGCCAGAACCAAGAACGCCCGTTGCGGACAGCTTAGAATTGGTTCGGGAAGGTGCGATTCGGTTTCTGGAAGATATACAACAGGGACAAGACCTTCACGAGTCACAGGGCGTTGATGAAATGCTCAAGGAAGCTCTTCAGAGCTGTGCTGCTCTGCTATGCTGGAAAGCACGCCTGCTAGCTACACTTGGAGTTGTCCATACCCTAGGTATCCTGCTGCGACGCCGAAGCAAAGCAAGATCTGGTCTGCTTCACCTGCCTCTGCTCGAGTATAAGGATGCCCTCAGGCTCGCTTCACTGTAATACACCAAACCACATACGCCGTGCGTCCACCCGCCCTTCAAACCATCTCTACACCCTTCAGCGCCGTCTTCTCATCGCACCCACCCTCACCGCCCAAGTCTCTACTCTGTAATCCAAAAACTACCTGCCTCCCCGCCACTTTTTCCGTTGGAGATGACCGCCCTCCTCTCGTGAAGCTCCTCGTGCTTCCTCTTCGCAATGGCCATGCGCCACGTCAACAGGCCGATGACGGCGGCGCTGGAGGACATGCCAGCTTTGAAATGCCAAATCCAGTCGCCAGGGTCGTAGTTCACGCATGCGAAAGCCCGCAAAGCTGTTTGAAGAGAGCAGAACTGAGCGAAGAGACCTGTGATAATCTCGACCTTTGCGATGCCGGCCGCGTTCATTGACGGAGCCCAGAGGCTAGCGAGGTTGGTCTTGAATTTGAGTAAAATGGTGTAGAGGATTGCCGCGAGGATGACGGCGAAGACGACGAGTGGAGCTAGAGAACCTGCTTTGAAGGAGATGATCAAAGCGAGCATGCGTTTGCAGCTTGATAAGTCGTTGATGTCGTCCGTATTGGCCAGGAAGTCGAAGACGGCCATTGGGAAGAGGCTGCCAAGAAGAAGGTAGATGCTCCCCGCGGTCAACCGCTGTCTGTACTCGCGGGCTCGAGCTGGAGCATCGCCGTAGAAGTCGATCTCCTCGGGGCTGAGGCGAGTCGTGGGCATGCGAAGCTCGATCACAGCTTCACTCACACTGCCGAGGGTGGTGATGATGATAAGGGCGATGTAGGTGACGGCGAAACAGACGACTCGGGCGAGCAGCTCATGCTGAGCCTCAGCAGTAGTGTTGTCGATTGGTATGTCGTATGACACGTTGGGTGCAGTGCTTGTAAGGCAAGGGATGGCGTACTCGGGGTTGCTGGTGCAGTTGATGTAGATGCCGGAGATACTGGCGGTGTAACGACGATGTCTAAGTGGTGTGGAGGTGACGGAGCCTTGGATTGCGATGTTGTAGCAGAAGATGTGTTTTGTTGGAAGATGTCGACGAACACAATGGCTGTCCGTGGGAGTGAACCTGCGAAAATGATGGATGCCCACTAGGAAAGAGGTGGTTCTATAAGTCGCACAGAGAAAGGAAAGCACGCAAACGTTACGTCACTCCATGTAACATGTGCAAACGGCGAGTGCTCGACGTCTATTCACTTGCACATGTCAAGAGGACTGGAAACTCCCCAAACACAGCTTTGGCAACAGCAAGCGAATTGTTATCGGAGTTGCTCATACATGCGTACAAGCTAGCTAGCACGAGCTGGGGCGGAGCTCCAGGACCTCCTCAGAAGACTTACACTCCATCGAGGCCCCCGTGAAAGCGCTCGATCTGCTCGGCCTTGTCTTGGAAGCACATGGCCTTAGGGCATCTCTTTGCCCCCTCGTGGGCATTCCCCTTCCACCAGACACCCTGCGCCCAATTTCCACAGATCGAGACCCATCCTAAACCAGCATCTCCTTCTCCTCAGAACTACGATCAGCAGACTCGAGATCCTTCAGCGTCAGACTCAACCCATCTCCGAAGCCGAATTCCATGCCATCCCCGAAGTAGCATATAATCGCGTCTTTCCTGCCACCCACACCATGCAGAACGTAGAGGATAGCGGACCCGTATGCCACTGCGAAGAGTGCGACTGTGAGTAAGTGCCAGAAAACCTCCCCGTCCGTCCTCTCCGCCACCGTGAGAGCAAGGTATGCCAGCCATCCGGCTGTAATCTGTGCAAACAGGCCTTTGCGAATGTGGTGGAGGATATATGTCACCTCCGAAATGCCGTTGAAGAGTAGCAGAGCCGGCTTACGTTTGGTGAGACGCAAAAGAAAGACTCCGGTGTTGAATGCGGGTCCGAAGTTGAGTGCAGCGTAGAGGGCGAAAGTATGTATCTCGTACGGCTCGCTCACCTGCGAGATATAGACCAAGTCGGTGCTGATGATGAAGTAGTAGGCACTGAAGCTCATTGCGATGGCAAAGAGCGTGAAGTAGTGGCGGACACGGTCGAGCTTGCGCAATCCCGGGCCCACGATAAACGTCCCCATGTTCAGCTCCCCGTAGACTGCGAGGGAGGCCGCGATGAGGTTGGCGAGAATGACGAAGTAGAAGAAGGAGTAGATGATGATCTCTGTCAAGCCACTGTTGTCGACATCTGGTGACTTGATGCTAAGGTCGAGCGGAACAGTCGTGAGGCAAGTGATCGGGTGCGCAGTGTTGGCGGTGCAGTTGATGTAGAGGTTCTCCATTGTCGGTCTAGGGTATTCGGAAGCTTTTGGTAGACGGGAGAGGATGCTGCTATGGAGACGCATGCACTGCTTGTTTGCAAAGAGGCAAGATGTGTAATTGATGAAGGGATGAGCGCCTCATAGAGCAATAGTAAAGTGACTCACAGTCATGTGGACAAGGCGGTGGGCGACGCAAATGTTACGTCATTGCATGTGACTTGTGCAAACGGTGAGCGCTTCGGTCGGGATTGTTCTCATCTTGAGGGTGCCGAGGGTCGAGGTGCAACAACAGCATTCGCTGGCATCTAGGCAGAGATGCCACGGCTTTGGTTCCAACCGCAATGTCTCACTTGTTGAACGAGAACGACGGCAGCATACACCGTCAAGACCATACGATTCATCTGATATAAGCAAGTATCTCTATGCTGGCATAGTAGAAGAGCGATAACAGGGGTCACCCAAACTACGCAAGACAACAGGAAGGCACAAAGATGAGCTCGAGGTGCCATAGTCATGATCAGAACAGCGTCCTCGATGGTTTTATATGTAGAGAGCATAGCTGAGCAAGCTTCGTACTACATCTTCATCGACGTTTGTATCAAGCATCAAGCTCAATGATTGTAGCACAGCAAGCCCATCCACCAACGCCACGCTAATAAGACACCTTTGTATCCCGAAGA
>JAKLLW010001357.1:0-15844 GCA_022814695.1 Neocatenulostroma microsporum
CCAGACTTGACGTTGCGATAGCGTTTGAGCTGTTTCTGGCGCTTAAACAGACGTCACTCGATCACACGTAGACACCGCTTGCAGGGTTCGAAGAGGTACGAAGACGAATTAGCATGCGTATGGAGCCTGAAGGGGTGAAAGGATGAATTGGCAAAAGGTGACTTTGCCAAACGATGCGGAGGTGTGCTGTCGTACTGCCAGTGCCTCAGCATCATCGACAACGTACGTTGCCTCCATCGTTCTTCTTCCTAAGCCTCGCCTTGACACGTCTCAAAGCTTTCTCTCTTGTCAAACACAAGTATACACTCCCGTTACATACTCAATTTCTGCCGAGCTGTGGACCCAGATAGTCAAGTCTTCTTCTAGTTGGTTCCATGCGCTACGTGTGCCATGGTTGAAGACATCGCTGGCGGATGGAAATTCGATGCCGGTGTATCTCTCTGCGCTGACTGTGAGACAAGGGTTCGTGGTTCCGTAGTGGCCGCACGGCTGCATCCTCAAAGCGAGCCATGCATACTCGTCGTTGGGATACGAAGTGCTGGACGCTTTCCCTTTGCAGCATCCTAGCCGATAGAGGATGTACTTCGGACAGTCTCTTCCTCCTACGTCTGCTATCAATGCGTACTTGCCTCTTTGGATCCGGAATTCCACGCCTTTATTCGTGATCGAATATCGAGGTCTGTGAGGCAACGGTAACATTCACATACGGCCACAATTTGCAAAGTAAGCAGGCGACGGTGCCAGTAGATGGTGACAGTCGACAGGTCTCTCTGTCAAGTGACTGTCATATTGCAGCTGTAGTATCGAGCGCTGGAGGATACGACGGGATTCGAGCGCCCGAGCGCACACGGGAGAGGCCCTATCAAAGGCAAAGATTGTCTCGTCGCCAGAGTTGCGGATGGTCTCCTGCTGCAAACGCTTGAAAGCTTTGGTGCCCTCGCCGTACAAGAGAGGCATGTTGATGTCCAGTATGCCCAGCAGACAGTAAGCAATGTCTTCTACCCTCGTGGTTTGTCGCCTCGCTGCCCAGCTCATCTTCTGTGCGACAGAGCACTGGTTCAAATGCCCTGGAGTTGACAAGACGTCCTTAGGTACGCCAGTGATGTCCGCAATGATGGTATTGAGCATCCCTGCCGGTTCATCATGTTCAACCCATCCTCTCGTGGACCAGTCGCTGAAATCCAGGTCAGTCTTCTCGACGGTTACCATACCGTCTACCACACTTCGACTACCACCGCGAGTCACAGGAGGTACATCGGCAAGGTACACGTAGCAAACAATGGCGCCTCGATACCACTGATACATGGAGTTGACAGCTTCGCTCAATTCGGCGCTGCTTCGCTTATCAATACAGCACGTGTCAATCCAGACGTACTCGTGCTTTCCACCGCTCGCAAACGAACAGCAGGCAACGATCTTCCGGTAGCCGATTGTATCCTGCTTTCTACCCTTGATATAGTCTTTATATGAATCTTCATCATCGCTCCAGCGGTGCGACAGGATCGCATATTCCGGCGTTGGGCGGTTGAAGAACTCCTCCAGCTCAAGGGTCGTAGTGTTGATCAATCGCATCTCTACGAAAGACGGCACGTAGATCGGCAAGTCTACACGTCGAAATTGTGCATGCTACGCAATTTGTCGCATACCATGAGTTCGATTGTCCGGGAGGGTCTACAGACTGGCTCGAAGGCTTCGAATATCGGAGACCGCTATCATGCCGGGTGTACAGTCGTTGAGCTACTGATGCGAATCACCACGGCTTCTTGATTTCACGGGTGACCTGAGAGTTGATTTCGCAAGCTGATGTGGTCGAGACGAAAAAGAAAGTGAAGCTGGATAAGGTAGGAAAGTGAGCTTCGGCACGGATGAACAAAAGCTCGGACACCGGTGCGAAGGCCGTTGCGGAACAGGAGTCCAAGAGTGTGGAGACACCGTTCTTCAACTGCTGGCACTGCGAGACCGATTCGGTCATTGGCACAACGCTTGTACCATCGTACGACACATATTAACTACAACGATCAACAACCCTATACCATGTCAACGCCGCTGCGGCTTAGTCTGCCTTCCGTCTCGTCCGAGGATTGCCGACCACACGCGACCCGAGAGAGTCCGGTCTGTCACTGCCATGTCAATGCCAAGTACAACAGATGCCGCGGACGCATGCGGTACGTCAGGCTACTGAAAGATGGTGGTGGTGGATTAGGCGTTGCCTCTAAGCCAATCCAGGACGTGCTAAAGCTTCGATTAGAGCATTCAACGAAGTGCAGAGGTATCAAAACTCCGGGCTGTATAGGGCCGAGAGGGAAATCAAAGAAATGCACGATCTAGTATCGCGAGGTTTGCCATTTGGAGATGCGATGCTGCAAAAGACGTGAAAGATGTACCAGGCAATACCACCGGGGGGCCAAGTCCTGCAGCTCCCCTCGCTTGGAAGCTGCGAGCCTGCATCTACCACGCTATCTTGCAACAGCGCACCAAATCCCTCCTCTGTCGCATCGTTCGAACGAGCAGGAAAATCACATAGGTAGCACAATTGTGTGAGTACCAACAACAGTGAGGACGAACTCTGGGTGCCCGCACAGCGGTTGTCTTGCTCCGCCGTCTTCGAAGATGCAGCACATTTTGAGCAATCTGCCGAGTCCAGGCATTGTAGCATGGACCTTATTGTTTGCCTGTATTGCGTACCTTCTCATAGGCGGCATCGTTAATTATCGCAAGCTCAAGCAGTTCCAAGGCCCACCTCTGGCCGGATACTCGCGGTTGTGGCTCTTCTGGCAGTCTATCAACAACCGTGTCCACCATGCCAAGTACGAGGCTCTGGAGAAATATGGTACACTTCAGTCAGTAAGCGATAAGAGATTGGACTGACCGCGTTGATCAGGCTCTCCAGCACGCATTGGCCCGAACTTGCTGGTCGTCAACGACCCAGACATGATACGCCATTTCAGTACTCCAGGTTCCAAGTGGCGACGCTCGGAGTGGTACGATGCGATGAAGTTCGATCCAAGGCTCGACACCGTCTTCTCGACCAGAGATGAGAAAGTCCACGCCGATCTCAAGGCGAAGGAAGTCGGTGGAGTGCGCTCTCCTATCGTGAACTGAAGTCAGACAACAGCTAAAAGACATAGTACAACGGCCGCGATATCGACACTCTGGAAGCAGATGTCGACGCTCGAATCGTCGATCTCACCAACCTCATCAAGAATACCTACCATGGCGTGACCATGGACTTGTCCGTTGTCGCCCGCTTCTTCACTCTTGATGTACTCAGTACAGTAGCTTTTGGTGCACCTTTCGGGTTTATGGCCGCCAATAATGATTTCTGGGACTTTGGCAAAGGCAACGAGGCCTTCTTCCCGATCCTTGAACTAGCGGCGAACCACAGGCTCTTTCGCTGGCTGCTCAGTATCCGACTGCTCCAGTGGTTGGCGGCGCCCAAGGTGACCGATGAGTCAGGCATGGGACCTGCACTGGCGTTTGCACGGCGAGCCGTTTCTGAACGATTTGGCGAGCAGGCGAAGGTGAGGAAGGATATGCTTGGACACTTTGTCGGAAAAGGACTTTCGCCGCTGCAGTGCGAAGTCGAAGCATTCGTGCAGCTCATTGCGGTATGACTGTCGAAGCGTTCAGCGCAGCCTTCCACATGTCATTACTCATCGCTTCGTAGGGCTCCGATTCGACCACATCCGTACTGAGGTGCACATTGTTCCTCCTCATATCCAACCCATCTGCATACACCAAGCTTAAGTCTGAGATTGATACCGCCAACCAGGATGGAGGCTTGTCCTACCCAGTCGCTAGTTATGCCGAAGCGCAGAAGCTCCCTTTCGTCAACGCTTGTATCTGGGAAGGTATGCGAATGTTCCCGCCTTTGTTTGGGCTCAAATCGAAGCTTGCTCCGCCCGGAGGAGAGACAGTCAAAGGTGTCTACTTCCCAGCCGGCATTGAGGTAGCTCTTTGCGACGCCTCGATGTGCAGACGAAAGGACATTTTCGGTGAAGACACCCATATCTTCCGGCCAGAAAGATGGCTCAATGCAGATGTCGAGCAACGGAGAGCATACCAGAAGACTTTGGATACTTTGTTCGGGGCAGGAAGGTTCGTGTGCTTGGGTAGGCATATTGCCATGATGGAGTTACACAAGGCTCTGGTTGAGGTAAGCCACCTTCCGTCGTTCAACCTTCGAGCCGGAGCCAGCAGCGAATCTGGGACTGACCCGGGCTCACAGCTCATGAGGAACTTCGATTTCGCGATAGTGGATCCGATGCAGGCGGTTGAGAGTAGGGGCAACACTCTTCTTGTCCAGCACAATATGAACGTCGTTGCGTGGTCGAGGTAGGCTGATAGTTCCCGGAGTTCATACGAGTATGATCATCAAACAGATGTTTTCAATTATGCCATGGAGGCTCTTCATCTTTCCAAATTACCCTGATCGCCCGTCCGACAGATCAACAGATCGTGCACTCGTCACTTCAGAAATCGATTTTGCACCAAACACTGTTGCGGAGAATAAGTAGAGGATGCCCGCGTCCAAGACTGAAGCGATGATGTCCACCTGAGCACTCCCCACTTCATCGCTCTCGCTCTCGCCGTGGTGCGGCTAAGCGAAGGTTTAGGCCATAACTCCACCCTCCCCATCTTGAAGACCATTTTGCCTTTTGTGGCCCGCCTGTCACCTTTTCAGGGACATCGGTAGAACATGGCGGGGGAGGCTCACGGTCCGGATGCGAGTACCCTAAAGCATAAGACAGGGCAGAGTCGGTTTGTTCCTGTCATTGGACCAGTAGTATGCAGTTCAACATCGATAGGGCTGCATGCCAGTAAATCTAAAGCTATGCAAGACATAGATCTCGGTCTCAACAGCTAGGAACCCTGTCTGTTGCCGCTTACCGTTCTTAGCGAGAGGAGTAAGAAGGGTTTAGACGTTTGCGTTGTTGAGAACATATATGCGTCCATGTCGCCTCTACGGTACCTGACAGAGCACAGTACGGCCGTATTTCATTCGTTGCAACCACACGACTATCAGTACATACCTACAAACCATGGCTAAAGGCTGGATTCACTACGGTATTCACCCTCCACAGGCGCCTGAGTCGGTACAGATCCCAAAGACAGGTCCCTTCCCGATCAAAGCCTCGCTTCCGTCGATATCAGGGACTCTGGTGTGCCCGGATGCAGCAGGCCTCATCCAGGCCGCAGAGCTGGCCGATCAAAAACGAGAACGAGCGAAGATGATGTCGAATCCCAGGCACACCAGCGATCCGAATTCAGATCCAATCAAAGTTGCTCGCTCATGCCGTCAACCAAGAAGAGGTCGTCGTAGCATATACGGCTTCGATTACATGTTTGGGAGGAGCCTGGTGTCTGAAAGACGTTTGACGACAGACTCGAAGAAGTGGCAGCCTCGCACCGGCCACGATGACGACTTCCTCCGACGGTTCAAAGTCGACGGACCGGGTCAGCCTCCACGACACCGTCGGTCGTCGTCGACGGGTTGTATGAGCTCAACAGCTAGCTCGATCGATTCGGGCTCAGAGCGAACGGACTCCACTGCAACAAGTCGCACACACTCCACGTCAACTTCCACTAGCTGGACCGAAACCAGGGCTACCAACAAAGAGGAATGGCGAGACGGCTGCACGGTGCAGTGATTATTTGAGATTGGAAGTTGGAGATTGGTGTCTTCTGCCCGAAAGTTGCCCCATGTCCTGGCGACAAGACGGCATCGGGTTTACCGAAGGGCGACTGTCTGGTACAGGACTTCGAGAGATACGCCACGTCCTGGTGACGGATATGGCTTTAGGTTTTGCTAATCGACAAACGTCTGGCACGAGCGTCATTGAAGATTAAGGCATCGGGCTGGGATGGACCGGAGACGTTCGTTGGAGATTGCCATCTTATAATTGGCCCATAATGGTTTCGTGTAATGGATAGTTGTCAGTACCGACACCAGTATAACATGCTGTTGTCGAGAGTAGTTCAAAACTGATCTGCTTCGCTGTTGTACACCTCGATCAAATACTCGACTATCATGTCCATAGCTCCATGCATCCAGCAAAGTCGCATGTAGCCCGTCTCGCTGTGGACATCGGCTATCTTCATTGTTCCTGGAGACACCCCGCAGACGCGCTGATTCTGCACATTGCCTGGCGATTAAAAATAAGTCCGGCCGCCAGCGGCTGGCCTTGGGGTCCCGCCGAACGCATGTTTGAGTTCAGCAGCGCGATACCACGCACAACGTCTTTACATCCAGACTGCACATTCATATCGCTAGGGTGTTCCTGGGCCGCCATGAGACATGACAGATGTGGCACATGCACGCTGACGGTAGGCGGATACCGTACTTACCCTTTGTAGCCAGCTGCTCCGGGGGCTTGTCCAGATGGAGCACACACGGCACACGCCTGGATCTTGTTTGAGCCTAGCACTGTCGTCGTCTGTAGAGTAGACAAGAGAACAGAACAGCGATGTGGCGTTTGAAAACACTGGGGAAAGACGATCAAAGACGGTGTGCCCTGTCAAGTAGCGCTGTTGCAACGCTTCTCACGAAAAATATGCCCGCGGAGAGTGGAAACAGCTCAGTAATGATTCAAGAAGAGATCAAGCTGAGCGGGTACCTTGTGACTTGTCGTGGAGAGGTGAATTATGATCTCCAGATGCTGCGCGCAGGAAGGGTCCAGCTGGGATGTCGGTGGGGAATAGGCGTACTTCTCGCGATTTCCCTGTGGTTCAATTTGACTTCTGACCGGATGCCCAGGCACTGAAGAGCAGTGAGATCATCACGCTGGCAATGAAGCGTGTAACGCGGGTAAATGATCGACAAACGACCCGGGACGTAAGACCCAGATCGTGGACAGTACCACGGGACCTTGCCCTGTATTCCCAGAGGGGCGGGCGTCAGACCGCACAACCAGGGAAGGTGGTGCTGCCATGCACGACATTCGTGAGACCGAGGTCGATTTCCCGTTTCCTTGGGTCCTTGACTACCATAGTGAGCGACTTGACGCAGGAACTAATGCGTGAGAGCATCCCAATTGAGATGCCCAGAGCCCGACGATGGGATCGGCCGGAGTACATTACGTCCCACGTCAATGGCTCTGGGCAAATGTAGCCAATACAGCGCAAGCTCGCCGAAAAAGGTACTTCTGCCGAAGGATGTCGTAGTAGCAAGGTAGAAGCTTTCAAGAGAGTTCCGCGACGTCTTCAGGCTGATTGTCCATTCGTGGGCTACCGCTTACAGTTGTCGCTTAGAAAGTCTGCTGAAAGACGGACCGTCTATCCATGGCCCGGGTCTCCAAGGGAAGAAGGGAAGTTGCCGCTGCGCCGCTCCGCAGGCTTGTGCTAGTACTGCACAGTCTGGACTCCACCAACAAGCGCAAACGTACCGCCAGCGATCCACTGTGGTTACGGACGCTCGATCAGGCTTCGTGATAGACTGTAGGCGAGTGACGAGTCGATTCTGTGCTCTGATCTATCGACAAAGTCCCTCTCGGGTACATACTCGTTGGAGTTGTCGTGAAGCAGCCATCGTTCGTCAGCGGGCCAAACGGGCGGCCGCATGTCGCCGACAAACTCTAAGTATCTGTATAGGCCGGGCCGGGGAAAAGACATTTCCGCCCGCCGCTAAGCATCGAACGATAGACGTCGTGTGATGTGTAGGACTCCGCTCCGATCGTTCTCAACACGATGTATAGTCTACAAATGCTTGAAACTTGGCACATATGTCTGAAAGCTGGCCAGACCCCCATTCTTGGCCTTTTTGTATAGGCAACTCTCAAGACAACTCGTCAATATTCTCCGCGATGATCCAAGAACAGCTATCGGCCACGGCCCCTCAGGGCTGAGAGGTACCAAGACGAACACCTCGAAAGCCTAGCGCCTCGCCACCATGATATCTCCACCGACGAAGGACGCAGAGTGCAGCGCTGGCCCACAATCTCTCGAATGCCAACGGCCTATCTGAACCACGGAGGCGGCCATACCACTCTTTTCGCCAAGAGAAAGCTCCCAACTGGACCCCAAGGGCACGCTCGGCCACAAACGCACCGGTTGGACGTATGGACCTACTCCCCTCTGTGCCGCACTTTCAATCGCTTGCTAAATGCACTAGTCCTGGCCGTTGATCACGATTGTAGAGAGACACCCCACTTGGAGTGTGTATAGCATGCGAGGATGGCCCTTTGTGTACTACTGGACAGCTCAAGCGAAACCTTGGTTGACGCCTTCTAATCTGATACGTCGAATGTACGTGTCCGGATAGATTGGGATCCCACCATCGACTGGCAAGCAGCATCCCGCATAGGTTTGCTCTTGCATGAGTTCTCCATTTCCTGCTGGCTCAGACTGGACCGCTGGAATTCTGGCTCATGGCTTGGGGCGCGCATACAGAGCGTCGCGTGTCGATAACCAGCAACTCCACCGCCATCCTCGCCGTCGCCACTTCCGTTCCATAAGGACAATCGTCAAGAGAGTTTTGTACCGAGCGAGCCTCCAACGTCCCTGAACTCTACCACGACACCTTTGAGCGGCGTGAACTCTCCAGACGTCCGACATATGCGTGCCATTATTGGGAGAGCGGGACGGTTTATATGTCGCTCTATTGTCCAGTCGTCCAGATGGATCGCCTTGGCTGCACGCACATATCGTACAGTTGTCCCCATCTAGCATCATCATGTTGAACATACGTCGTCGAATGTCTGAGGACATTGACAGGATGTTGATACCTCGCGAGAGTCAAGTAAACACCGACGAGGTCTTACAACGACCAGGTATCCGTCGGGTGGGATCTATGGCATCCAAAGCGCTGCAATCAGTCGTTGCAAGAGTGCAGTCTCCGCGCAACGGAGAACGAGCAAGGAGCTCGAGGTTTGTTTATCAATCCCTCGAGATCGAAGAGAACATGAACTGACAAGCAACAGCCCTTCGTACATCTGCATTGACGCTCGCGATACTGGCACCAAGAGAAGCAATACTGCACCGGCGCTGCCGCTCTTTTCGCAGCTCTCGCTCGATGGTGTTGTCGAGAGGAGTCTCTCGGATTCGGGGTCGTCTTCCCAATCCCAGCATGATTCATGGGTTAGTGAGGCCTGCCAGCCACCAGGTATCACAGCTGACAAGTACAGTTCGACAATATGGACATGGCCTTGCAGCCATTGGCAACGAGATCCTGCGACACTCTGCCAGGCGTACGCTTCTTCCCAGAAGACAAAAAGAACGAAGAAGCTCTGCCAGCCAAGTCGAACGACCTCAAGCACCGAACCTCCCCTCCGGAGACATTGAAAAAGACCAGCCCACGGACACAGCCTTCAAGTTCGAACCAGCTTGATCACACTACTCGCGGCAGATCGAGTACTCGCCAGCATCGTCAAGACACTGGCAAGCGCGCAGGCCACAGCCGAAAGATCATGGACAGAGGCCGTGGAGTCACTTCCACTGATCGTCACGGCTCCCAGCGGGCTACAGAAACGGTCGATATTGCCCCTGCTAAGCAGCGCTCGATCAATGCATTCGAACGTCGGCAGCGCAAGCGAGCAACACTTCGTGAGCTGGCTGGGCAGGAAGTCCTCAATGAGCATGAAGCAACGGGACGTAAGATCAATTCCATCGACAAGAACCTGCAGTCCAGAAATACAGAGCCGACTCTTCATTCGCCCCAGAGCAGCCGAGCATCCGACGTCCTGGAAGACCTAGATATGTTCCTTGACCCTCTACCATCCCCAGCATCAATAGTCTCACCAACCGATCGGAAAGCTGTCATTATGGCTGTCGATGAAGCCGTCGCTCGTCGCCGCCGCAAGCAAGCCCTCGAGGTTCTCGAAGCCGCGAGAGCCGCAATGCCATGGGTAGTATCGCAGCCGTCCGCCGGACTGCCCGCCAATGCATTCGCCGTCACATCAAGGAGCAGCCACGAGAGGAAGGGAAGCAAGCAAGCCCCGCCCGTCGACAGCCCCGGCTCGAGCTCTCCACCGGAGTCCCCAAATCGACCTGATAGCCTGACCATCGTCGACTTTATACCATTCTCGCCAAACGCCTGGCCAGTACCAAATACCAGGCCCAATAGTCCAGTCGATGTGGTCGACCAGAGTAGTAGCAAGCGACGTACTTCCGGTGCACACAATGCTCAGCAACCTCCGAAAGTCGTACAACGCTCCTCCGAGGAGCAGTCTTGGCGTCGGCACGACCGCGCTCTCGCGCGCATGTCTCCTCCGCCAACGACGCCTCTCCCCCCGTTGCCAACCGCCATACATCCAGCATTCCGAACTCCTGCGCGGCGTGCCACGCAGGGCTCCGTGAACTTCTCAATGCCGGCAAGAACGTACGGAAGTGTGACGCGCCCGCAAGAGCCTCTGAGACGGGTCGGAAGCGAGGATCTGTCATTGAACAGGCCCGGAAAAGATGATATACAAGACCGATTGAGACGCTTGGAGCAGCAGCAGGCCCGACTATCTACTGCGTTCCTAGCCGTGCTTGAGGGGGGTCCGTTAGAGCACCACCAAGACCATGGCTTTGTCTAGTCGCCCTTGCGGTCGTTCGACGAGATGGAAGAATTTATCAATATACTGTTCTTGTTTGTATTTATTGGAGCCTAGCGTTGACGGTTGGAAGCATGAGGGAAGGCGCACCGAATAAACGCATAATGACCATTGGTATGACCTTCGACGAATGAATAGTTATTGTTACGCCCTTTTGGACCTGCTGCGTCCCTTTCGGTTAGCAGACATATAGTCCAATCCCTTGAGGGAGACTGTCACGGTACGCAGGGCATCACCTTGTCTCCTCCCCTGAACCCGAACTTTGCGCATGTTTTCGCCGATTCCTATTCTGTCTTCGCTGCTCTCCGTAGATCGAGACGTCCTTGAGCCGGTCCTACTGAGGCTACTAAGCTTTTCTGTCTTCTAGCATACGCTGGGCCCGGTCTGGTGGCCCAGAGACCGGGGTCCCTGGCTAAGCATCATTCCCGCTTCTGCGCCCCTCGAGCCCAAACCCGCTCGTACTCCCGCTCAACGAGACCCGTTCGCCCTTCTCTAGCCTTCAACGCAAAGTCAAACGGCTTTGGTTGCACCTACCACACATCAGCTCTGGAGTCACTCCGTGCCGGTACAAGACTTACATTGAAGCCAGAGACATAGCCGTAAGATGGTGGCACAATAATCCTGCCGTCCGCATCCACCTTCATGCCGATATCGCAAGCCCAAGCGATTCTAGCTATCAAGATGTACAAACTGCGCTCCGCGATGTTCTGCCCTGGGCATATCCTCCTCCCAAAGCCAAAGGCAGAGTAGTTCTGCAAACCCGGGTACCTACTCAAAGGCTCCTTGAACGTAGGCCACCCTTCCTCAACCCATCTCTCCGGTCGAAAGCTGTCGGGATCAGGGTAAAGCTTCGCTTCGCGGTGGATAGCCCATTGCACTGGATGCACATTGGTGCCTGCTTCAAGGAGGACTTGTCGGCCGTCTGGCAGTTTATAGATGTCGTCTTTGACTAGCATATGCGGGAGTCCGCCGGCTGTGACGGGTCGCCACTCGAGGGACTTCTTTGGCAACGGCGCGGACACGAGGGAGGTTGGGGATATCTTCTAAGAAGGGAAGGCGGGATGGCCCGACAACTTGGTCGAGTTCTTGCTGGAGCTTGTGGAGTTCGTTGGGGTGGAGAGTCATTGCTAGCATGAAGCTCATCATAGCAGCCGCTGTTGTGCCCGCGCCGGCCTCGAAGAGGGTACCGATAGTATAGACTGCGTGGTCGTCGCTCAGATTATAGCTCTCCCTCTCAGCGAACCATTTACCGCAGAAGTTGGGCTCGTTCTGGCCTTCGCTGTTCTCGATGCCTTCTTGTAGGAGACATCGGAAAAGCTTCAGTTCGCGAAGATGCAGCATTGCACCCTCGCGCTTGAAAGGTGCCAGCCAAGACGGCAAGTACATCAGGAAAGGGAACGTGTCGACCAGATAAGCCCCAGGGCTCGCCACGCGCTCGACCGTGTGCACGACTTCCATGACGTCCCGCAGGTACTGCTCGTCGCCGGTGAAGACGTTCTTGCTGTAGGCTAAGCGCAGGATGAGTCCCGCCGAGTATCTTTCGAACCATGTTTCGTAGTTTCAGGTGTACGGATGAGATCGCGGATGACCCTGAGACTTTCCTCTTCCTGAAGAGGCTCATATTTCACCGAAGCATTGACATTCGTCAAAGAATGCATCAATTTCTCTTCCTCACATTCCGCCACGTCTATGCCATAAGGCAGGAATAGCGGCCGCAAGTTGTCGGAAACCAACTGCGCCGCCATTGGTAGCTGTTCCCGGGAGCTATAGATCGTGCCTCGCTCACGCAAGAGGTCATTGGCAATCTCTTCCGTGCTGACCATGACATGGCTGCGGCCGGCGAGGCTCAGGCGGTATAGAGGACCATATTGCTTCGACCAGTCGTAGAACTTGAGCCAGCTGTGTTTGGGAGGCACGTCGGGGAGATTGCCGATGAGGGGCCTGCCTGGGGGGCCATCTGGGAGTTGGGTGCCGGGTGGGAGGAGGCGTTTTTGGTTCGGCTTCAGTAGGAGGTATAGGACTGCGAGTGAACAGCTTCCGACTGCGAAAGCTGCGAGCATGGTAGCGATGGCCGTGGAATCTACGATCAGGCTGTGAGTTGCATCGATGTTCTAGTTCGGTGATAGGGGGAGGGAGGTTGCAAGACAACCAGCCCGCCTGGCGGCCACGGTGCGATCATGATTCTGTTATGGACGATCATCTATGAGTACAGGATGCCACCTCCCACGACTGCCGGCATATCATCGAGCAGATCCCCGCTTCTGTAGTGGTGCATGTGGTTGACTCGGGTCTCGGGACAGTATAACCCGGCAAATGATCGTCCCTTGGTGAGTGATTTCGTGAGCATGATATCGTCCGAACAAGCAAGCTCAGCTCCGCATCTAAGGTCGATGCGTCGTGCTGGCACCTGAGTGTGTCCATCAGCTGACTGACTTGCAGACGGTAATGGCAAGAAAGCTGTGACCGATCCCTCCACCTCCATATTTGCGGATGCATGAGTATATTACACTATACACGAAGCGGAGCCTATACTACACACCCGTCATCCACTCTCTTACACAGCTTTCGCCAACGCCTGCTGACTCCCCTTCTTCCCCTTCGCCTGCTCCTTCCTCAACTTCTCCACCGTCATCTCCTCCGCCGTACCCCAAACCATCCACTCGCTCTCCTTCCCCACCCGCAAATTCTTCTGCACGACAAAGTACTCAACCTGCTCTTTCGCATCCTTCGGCAGTACACCCTCTTCCTGCTCTTGACTCGGTAGTTCCCGCCCTGCCGCATCCACCAAAACCTCCTGCACCACAAGTTTGCCCGCTGCATTCCTCACAGTAACCTTCTTCACATGCTGCAAAGACTGCAAACTATGAATCCTAACCACAGCCTGCACAATCCCATTCTTCTCCGTGCTCAACTGCCCCTTATGCCCCGGAAACACCCCAGCCTTATAAGCCACCAACTTCGGCTTACCCAAATACCTAAGCAACCTCCACCTCAAACTAGTACCCGGTGCCCTCAGCCCTACCCTCCTCCTCAAAGACCCCAACATCCCATCCATAATCCTCCCCTCAACACGCGCCAAGTTCCCGCCAGCGAAAGCAGAAAACATATCCCTATGTAATTCCTTCGCAACATCCGGGATAGTACCCAGCCGTAATCGCGGACGGGGACGAACCATGAAATACCTATACAACAGCACCCCCCACAAATCCAGCGCGCGAACTTTAAACCTCTTCTTCTCCAACGCCATTCTGCCACTGAAATTGCTGAACCAACTAGGCTTGTTTCTCCCTCTTGGCATGATGAAAGTATCCGGCAGCAAACCCACGTCTGAAGGTAGCATGCCGCCGCGTAACTGGTCTTTCTTTGCGCGAGCCATTTCCACGCCTATCGAGGGTTGCTTTTGGGATTTGCCTGAGGGCTTGATTGCGCGACCCATTTGTGAGGCGCGACATTGTGGTGAGGAGGAGAAGGGTCGGCGGTGCTGGAGGACTCGGAGAGGGTGCGATCGGGGGTGGGAGGCATGGTCATCGAGGAGGCTGTAAGGTTTGCTGGAGAAGGCGCATTTCTGCGCAAGCTGAGGCTCGCATCGCTGCAGAGTATGCAGTGATCTTGTAAGGTGTCTTGACATTGGTGGTGGCGCGGGAAAGTGTACAGAGCGAAGATGGAAACAATTTTGGCCGCAGCAGCTTGCGGACTTCGAGATGGAGAAGTGAAGAAGCTTGGACCACTCACAAGGAGAAGCAGACTAGGAACCAACAAGAGCATCACGAACAACATCGTATCCGCTACCACTGTAGTACTATATATACTCTCCTCATCCCCATCACCCCGTACAGAATGCTCATGCCCACGTACATGCCTTGCGCTATATGCTATCCAACAAAGTCCATGCGGCAACGCTTGAACGCTTCAAACACCATGGTCATGTCACATCAACGAGACAGTGTCCCAGTTCCCTATTCAATGCTCCCGGTGCTCCCAAAGAACTCCATCTGCCTGCTACAATACGTAACGTTCCCTAGAAATACCATATGACGCTTTCCCTGGCCCCAAAGAACTCCATATACCTGCTTCAATCCATATCATCCCCGTATAAACGCCAACTCACGCCTTCCTAGCCCCAAACAACCCCAAGCTCAAACTCGTATCATTCTCCCCCATCACCGGCGTAGGATCAGGCATAATCTCCCACCTCCGCAGCGGGTACGGCGTAGTCTTCATCTCTACCGCCTGTCTAGGCGGTGCTCCAAGTGGCCATGGTCGCTGCTGCGGTGTCAGCAAGCCCGGGGTCGTAGGCGACTGTCCAACGACGCTAGGCCGAGTGCTCGCTTGACCCTGTTGAGAAGGATGTCTGGCTAACGCGCGCTGGCCTGCCGTTCCTGCTGGCTGGACTTGCGAAGCTAGTGCCAGCCATGCGTTAGTTGTTGATGGCGAGGTACCTAAGATAGCTTGCGCACGAGGGTCCGCTGGCTTCAATGCGAGAGCCATGCCGGACAAGGCCACTTCAGGTAAGCTGTCGGCCAATGTGGATGCTACATCGAAGATGTAATCGCTCATGGCGAGTTGGGTCTGCACTATCGGTTGTACCAAGAGCGAGCACACAGCCGTGAGCAGGTTCACGCGTGCTTGTCTGTTGGCCTCGCTGTCAGTAGCCGGCGGCGGAGGAGCGTGCAGAGCGCAGATATGTAGGAGGACGCGCAACTTGAGTTCGTGTGCGCACAGCCTCGCCTTCGCATCACTGGCGCCCGTGTCCAGTTCACTCAACCGCTTCTCCGCATCCCGCAGCCTATCGCAGAGGGCGACGAGCACGGCCGTATCGTCTTCCTCGAAGGATGCACCGGACGTGACGTTCAGCACTTCCAGATATCTGGTCGTGAGCTCGTCGTGAGCGGAATCACCATCAGCAGCCGCATTCAGTAGCTGCTCTTGCGCCCAGTCGTGCAGCGATCGTTTCGCTTGTCTGCTGACAGCACCCAGCAAATCAGGCCACACGAGATTGCCTTCCTGTATGACTTCCCGCAATGCATCCGCGACCAACCTGTCAAGGTCGGATCCGTGAGCGTGACTGGGCTGGGCACCGCAATTGAGCGCTGCGGCACACACTTGCACAGAAAGGGGATCCGCATGATGGACAAGGGTGGGCGTATCCAACTTGCGTTTCTGGTCTTGTGGCAGTCCGCGCTCAATCATGAGGGTGCTGAGTTGTCGAGCTTGAGCCGACTTTGTCGTATCGCAGCTCATCTCCTCGAAGGTTCGATTGACCAGGTCCGGCCTCGACGCAGCGGCGTCGATCAGACAGTCGACCACAGCAG
>JAKLLW010001358.1:0-15837 GCA_022814695.1 Neocatenulostroma microsporum
TGGTTTCTCCACATGCATACGTCTATTCGCTCCTTCTAAATTACGGTTACGAGGAGAACAGTGTTCTCAGCGAAAATCTGATGACGGTCGACAGAATTTTCCAATACAAAGAGGAGAAGCAAAGAAAGTGTGCTTACCACCGCAGTGCAGCACCGCAGCCCGTGGTGAGGGGTAGGGTCCACAACGCACTTGTCAAGATTCTCGAGGTCTTCGTGAATCGTGATTGTGACGAGCTGCGAGGACACGCAAGCAGCATCGTGTCTGCAGCGTCACCAAAAAGCCGTGAGACAGTCGTTGGAGCAGCTCGTAATGTCCCTAGTCGCAGCAAGCGACACTGTTCCACGAAGCAGGCCAAACTTGCCAGCGCATCCTCTGCCACCGCCGTCAAGTCGTTTCAGCGACGTCTGAGCATCCATTGGCCCGTGGTCCAAAATTGCTGCGCCTGGGCTCACCAGTGAAGACGTGATCTCGTGTCTCGGCAAAATGACAGGACAGCCGACGGCTGCGAGCGACAAGCTGACGTGACCCGAGGCCGGTCTCAGTCGGCAGGGCACGAAAATGCATGCAGATGTTGTATGCACGATGACCGGCGGCTGCAGAGAGGCTGGGTTGGTAAAAAAGCCTCTGCAGTGCTCCCTGGTCGTCAAGAAAACTCGACCTCTTTCCCGATCGTCACGGTAGTTGAGAGAGGGTTGGCGCCGCGGAAGATCGTCCAGGCACTTCTGCAGCTTGTGAGTCGTCAAGAACACCAACGAACAGGTTGGATGTTGATCTCTCAACGTCGCAACCGTAGCGGCCGCCTTGGCTTTACCGCCCACTTGGTTGATTGTTGTTCCACGAGATTTTGTCGAAGGCCAAAATTGGATCTTTGGTACGACGAGATCCTTTGCGAACAATGTGAGGAATGCAGGCAGCCGATCTGGGATGGATCCCAGCAGCAGCTCCCACGTCAACGTCCACCGCTCCTCTCACAATCTCGAAGCCCGAGTATAATACCAGACGAGAGATGCGACAGCTTGATGATCCGAATTCTGACCTGCCCACCGCGCCAGCGCTACGTGTACGTCGCTGTTGTATGTGACAGCAAACGGCATGGTCATGGAGCGCCGTACTGCATGCCTACCCATGAGGACGACCTGCCCGGCGCAACAGTGATAGCTTGCACCGCTACCTACCCATGCTTTGTACTCGGTACCATCAGCTCCACCGCGTCGCAATCGCATGGCTACCGTCCGAAGCAACATGATCAGCTGAGACGGTTGCTTGCAGCATCGAAGCTTGACGATCCTAGCATGCCTAGGTAGGAGACCGTCGGCTCCAGGTTCAGACCATCTGAAGCCGTACACGAGGCCGTCGTGTATGACATCGAGCAAAGTTGCCGTGGAACGCCCCACCGCGTCTTTTGGAGACCAGGTCGAGTTGGCGACAAAGTAGCACACGATCTGCCGCTTACCCGGCCGGTGAGGGCAAGCTGTAGGCCGCCAGCTTGATAGCAACTGCTTCCACCCCAGCCCTTGACCACGACACGACCGCCAAAGCTGTGGGCACTTCACCAAGTAGTGGAAGTTGCAACGTTACGGACAATTCTGCCAGGGATTGTAAGCAACGCCGCTGTGCCCACGTTCCATTTTCATCACTCATACTAGCACCTTTCGCAGGAGTGCGAGCACAGAGATCACACGGGAGGAAGCTCATGATCGAGGATGGACATGACCGGACACCCATGTGGGCTTTGCACACACCATCTGCACATGTAGCAAGGCACCAATCCGCCGTAGATCGCATGGCCGAACTCAAGAATGAACTGGCGTATCACACAGTGATCGCTTCCACTGCTATCTACCCATGCTTTGTGCGCGATAACGGTCATCTGCCAATACGCCGCCACACCGAATGCTTCGACGGCACGCTTATGTTGTCACAGACACCACTCACCTTCGTGCAGAACTGGAACCGTGAAATATCGCCAGACCAAGGAAGGAATAATTTTGGAGCTCAGTAGTCCAAGTAACCTGACACCTTCACAGCGGCCAGCGAGTAGGTCAAACCACAGAGGTCTCATTACCCATTCCGCATGGCAGAAACTCAAGGCTTGCGGTCTGACTGCTACAAAGGTCGACATCACACATGCAACTCCCTTTTACTACTGCACGGCCGCCAGGGATATTGAGGCAGTGGACGATGCGGCGTTACTGACACCCTGACTAGGCCATATCAGCAGGCTCAGCGGCGCTGTGTCCGACGTGCAAGACGCTGTTATACCTGGTCGCGACCAGGGCCAACGTCATGCATCCGCGGAGCATAAAGAGACGTGATGACGATTGCTTGACATTGCCTCATATTGCCACCCACCTCGTGGAGACGGCATGGACACAATATACGAGCACATAGTAAGTGGCCATGGATCAAGAATGGGCCGGCCACCGCAGATGCACCAGACATGGAAGTAGCCACGCCCAGTACTGAGTGGTGCTCACGATGAGCGGTGAAAGCATAACACTATCGTCAGCACTGGGCACTGTCTTTTGATGATATTTGACCTGGCTATCCCCTTATCAATCATTCGCAGACGACGAACTACCGGCATCATAAACATGTGCAACCTTGTGCTTACCAAGAGCAAAGGCAGGTACCCCGTCGCAGACGAGATGAACATCTTGATGGCGCGCCTCTATAGCGACAACGTCCGCAAGCAAGACCCCACATGCTTTTCCCGTGAGCTGGTGTCGCTGCCTTCAGGCGAGGGGTTTGGCCGTGGTACAAGCATGTGAGGGCAATAACCGCTTTCGTGGGACTTGGAGAATCGAGCGCGTCTTGTCGGTCAACGTCAGAGGAAATGCCGGAATTTGCAAAGCACGTTAATCGCAGCTGTATCAGGACACTTGTCGGCTGCGGCACCCTCTCCCAGCTGGCTGATGTGCAAGCGAGTGCGGTGGTAGGGTCTATATCGCTCTGATCGCAACTGGCTAAGCCTCAAACGATACACACAAGCGCAAGACAGTAGACCGCACGTGCCTGCCTGTTTCGAATATGCAGCGGGGTCTTGAGTCTCTGCCACGCTGCTCATGTATCCTCCACCCACTGTTCCATCCCCACCCCCAGTCGAGACGGAAAGTCAACTACATTCACTTCACCTTCCCAAACGCTAGTCACATATACCGGCCTCTCCCGCCTTCCAGCTCTGTCTCGCGCCGGCGAAGCCGCAACATTGAATCACTGCCATTCCTTTCTCTGCTGCCTAGCACGTATATTCCTTGCAGAGACTTCTACCTCGATGAGACCAACTTCAAGTTGTCAACCCATCCGCCACCCAACACTCGTACCGTACCTCGTTCTTCTACTAGCAGTAGCGTTTATGCCAGGCTGCCAACAACACTCAGTCCACGCCCCTTGGCGGATCGCGGGCCCACTCGTGATCTGTCCTGGTGAGAGGACATGCGGGTACTGCAAAGGTGCGGAAGCGGAGATTGACTATCAATCTGCGCCTTTGCTGAGGCGGCATGTGTTCTACCAGCATACCGAAGCGGAGGGAGGTGAAGGCGATTACCAGGCGGTTGAGGTTATGGGGTTTAAGTCTTGGAGGGATGATTTGAGGAAGGAAGGGGAGCCAGATGAGATTGAGGGGTTCGATGAGTATGAGGAAGGCCACGACTACTCTGCCGCGGCTGCGAGATTCCAGCGTTCTTGGGTGGACGAGCAAGGCATGAAGCCCATCCGTAACATCAAGAATGCGATGAGCCAGGAGGCACCACAGGAGGCACCAAAGAACACAGCGCAGAAGAAGGTCCGGTTCAAACCCGCATCGTCCTCCGATTCCCGTAGCAGCAGTGGACTTTCAGACGTGCCGGACGAGGAGATGCAGCAGCTTGCGCCTAGCTCTTTGGTCGGGGACGAATTGCAGGCACAGCAGGGCCCGAGGTCGAAAGCCCCGTGGGATGGAGAGAACGCCAGAAAGCCAATACCAGCCTCCTCCAATCTCTACGCAGGCGCCTCCGCCGCTTGGGGAGGCCAAGGCCCAAACTCAGCGTCAACGATGGCGGACATAATCAATTACGCCGAGCCAGGCGAAGACCTCGACTGGACTAAGGTAACTGAACCGCGAGAGCGGAAACGCCTCCAGAACATCATCAACGGGCGCAGACGCAAAGCCCGTGAAAGGCGTCTAGCGGCCGGGGGCCAGGCAGCTTCGGGGCCGAGTGATACGGAGTAAGCAGAGAACTTGCTGTCACTGCCGAGGAGGGGTCTTTAGTTGAAGAGGACTCCGTGTCCAGTGCCTGCGGCTGTTGTCGATACCGGAGAGTATCCAGTTGAGGAGGAGGTACTGCAGCAGAGGAGCGAGGAAGAGTGATTGGTAATCGCTCACAGGCAAGGGCGGGCTGGAGGTTCGCATTAAAAGGAGAGTGAGGGACCAGGAGCTTTTGTTTAGTATTGATACACATGATACATAGCCATATCCTCCCTACGGTGCCGTCGTAGCAGGCATCCGCCTCGCCGTTGCCTCCATATTCGGCATCGGCACACTCTTATCCAACCGAGGCCTCTCAAGCATCTCTTGAGTAACACCATCGCTCAGTTTGGTTATCCCCATCATCGGAGGATCCCCCTTCCTAACAAACTCCCACATGCCCGGCAACTTGTTCCCCGCAAGCCTCATAGCATCCCTAACAACAGCCTCATGAATGTCCCCCTGCAACTCAAACACAACCCTACTAACCGGACACCTTATCGCCCAGAAATCGAAACTGCCCTTGCCCTTGCCCATTCTCTGATCATTACCACTTGTGTAGACACCGATATTGGCGGAGACGCGGTGGTAGAGGCGGTACTTCATTCCGCGGAGGCGTTGGCGGATTGTGGCATCGGCGATTTTGAGCTGGGCGGAGGAGATGCGGCGGTCGTGGTCTTTGAGGCGGAGGCCGTAGTCGCCCCAGACGAGGGTGGTGCCGCGTGTGCTGCCGCCGGTGGGGACGCGCGGGCGGCCTTTGCGGGATTTACTGCTTTCGCCGGCTTTGGGGGCGAGCCAGTTTAATGTCCTAGGGGTGGAGGAGAAGGTGCGGGTGCTGGGTGTTGGAAGGATGGTGGTGGTTGTGGGGAGGAGGGCTCGGAGGGCAGAGTTGAGACCTGGAATTGGTGTTAGCTAGCACTCTCGTATCGCGCTTTGGTGAGATGGTGGTCATACAGCATGCTCTCGTGGTGAAGGAGGAGAGTAGGGAGTTTGACAGCGGCTTCAATTGCTTCGCTGCCATCTTCGCGATGACTGATCTGCCGATATGCTGCTACTGGGGTCTCTTCCCGCTGTTTTTCTCTCGATATCTGGCTATAGCACCCTCTCCTTAAGCGGCGTGAACAGCTTGACTGCACAATGTCGATTGCTCGTCGCAATCTGAAGCTCTCCAAAAACGCCAAGCCCTGCGGTAGCTATAAACGCTCTGCCGCGGGGATGACGCCTAATGATCGCGTCGCTCACGCGCCTTGAAGGCAACCCTCCGCTGAAACGAGCAGTCGCATCGCACTTTCCCTCCCATCCACCTCATACCATGTCCACATAGCCCTATATCGATTACATCCGTCGTCAACATGCCGTCCGACATCCGCTCTTTCTTCGGCGGCAAACCTGCTCCTTCCTCGGGCGCAAGCACGCCCGCCGAGAAGGCCAAAGCCAAGGAAACGAAACCCGCAGCCAAAGGACGCGGACGCCCTCGTAAAGTGATAGAAGACGACGACGACGACGGGGTTGAAGAAGTCAAGCCGAAGAAAGCTACGCCTAGAAAGAAGCAGCCTGAGCCCGAGCCGGTAGCGGAGGAGACGACTGCTGGTGACTACTTTGGCAAGGGCAGCAAGCCTAAGCGGACTGAGGATGTGAGGCCCAAGACAAGAGGAAAGCCGAAGGTGGAGGAGGAGACGCCGAAGAAGGTGGCTAATGGGAAGAAGGCTGAGGCCAATGGTGGGAGGGGCTCGGCGAGGAAGACGGCGAAGAAGGAGAGCTATGTTGAGTTGAACGAGGATGATTTCCCGGATGATGATATGATTGATGCCGATGGTGGAGCTGACAACTTCAAGAGCGAGGCTGCTGTGGGTAGGCGGAGAGGTGACGACTATGTGGAGGACGACGAGGATGAGGATGACAAGCCGCTTGTGCCGAAGCGGGCGGAGAGGAGTGGGAAGCAGAAGGTGCTGAAGGGGCATGATCAGGATGACTTTGAGCCGGATGGCGACGTGGATATGAAGGACACGAACGACGACGATGACTTCGTGGTGCCTGACGCAGACGAGGAGATTGTGGAGGACAAGCCCGCGAAGAAGGCTCCTGCAAAAGCTACTAAGAAGCGCAAATCTGCTGCTCTAGACGATGAGGACGAAGATGATCTCGAGATGGAGGAAGTCAAGCCGGCCGCCAAGAAGCGCGCAAGTCCTGCGAAGAAGGCCGCGCCGGCGAAGAAAGCGAAGACGAAGGAGGCACCAGAAGACAGTGCGGAGATCAAGGCCATCTTGGCCGGCATACCGATGATCACGCCTCCACCCCCTCCACCCAAGGCTGGCGACAAAGATGGCGAGAAGCCGAAGTTCCAGTACGGTCAGCACGCCAACTCTGCTGTCCCAGCTGGTGCGATAGATATGAACGAGCTACCGCAGGGTGAAGAGAACTGCCTGGCTGGCCTGTCATTCGTCTTCACTGGACAGCTCGGCCGACTTGGTCGAGAGCAAGGTCAGACTCTGGTAAAGCAGTACGGCGGAAAATGCATGACTGCACCATCGAAGAAGACGAGTTATGTCGTGCTCGGCGAAGACGCCGGGCCGAAGAAGCTCGAGACCATCAGGCAGCACAGTCTGAAGGTCATCAATGAGGAAGGCCTCTTCGAGCTCATCAAGCGCTTACCAGCCAACGGCGGCGACTCAGCAGCCGCAGAGAAGATGGCGGAGAAGCGCGAGAAGGAGGAGAAGGAGATTGCAAAGGCGGCGGCAGAAATGGACAAGCAAGAGCGCGCTCGACTGGCTGCTGCTAAACCGAAACCGCAGGCTGGCTCTGCGTCTGCTAGCTCGTCTTCAGCGTCGAAGGAAACGAAGGGCAAAGCATCAGCAGACGGTCCGGACACTCGCCTCTGGACTGTACGGTATGCGCCTCAACAACTTACTCAAATCTGCGGGAACAAAGGGCAAGTCGAGAAGCTTGCGAGCTGGCTAAGAATGTTTCCCAAGAGCCAGAAGACGAACTTCAAGATGCCTGGGAAGGACGGCAGCGGTATACATCGTGCAGTGATGATCCACGGCCCACCAGGTATCGGCAAGACCACAGCCGCGCATCTCGTAGCAAAGCTGGAGGGCTACGACATCGTCGAATCCAACGCCTCAGATACCCGCTCGAAGAAGCTCGTCGAGACCGGCCTCAAGGGCGTCCTCTCCACAACCTCATTGATGGGCTACTTCGGCTCCAACGGCGCCGACGTCGAGGCTAGCAAGAAGAAGCTCGTCCTCATCATGGACGAAGTGGACGGCATGTCCGCTGGCGACCGCGGAGGTGTGGGCGCGTTGGCTGCGGTGTGCAAGAAGTCGCAGATCCCGATGATTCTCATCTGCAACGATCGCAAACTGCCTAAGATGAAGCCCTTCGACTACGTTACCTACGACCTTCCCTTCCGTCGACCTACCACCGACCAGATCCGCAGCCGTATAATGACCATCGCCTTCCGTGAAGGCCTGAAGATGCCAGCAAACGTCATCAACGCCCTCATCGAAGGCTCTGGAGCAGATATCCGGCAAGTGGTGAACATGATCTCCACAGCCAAACTCGACGAGAAAGACCTCTCATTCGAAGAAGGCAAAGACATGTCCAAAGCCTGGGAGAAGCACATCGTTTTGAAGCCCTGGGATATGGTTGGCAAAATCCTTGGAGGCGGCTTGTTCAACCCGGCTTCAAAATCCAGTCTCAACGACAAACAAGAGCTATATTTCAACGACCACGAATTCGCTCCCCTGATGCTGCAAGAGAATTACCTGGGCACGAACCCGCAGAGGACGAACCAGCATAATGATAACCCTAAGCTCAAGAAATTGGCTACGCTGGATCTGGTGAGTAAGGCGGCGGACTCCATCAGTGATGGGGATCTTGTCGACCGGATGATTCATGGGAGTCAGCAGCAGTGGAGTTTGATGCCTACGCATGCGATGTTCTCGTTCGTGAGGCCGGCAAGTTACATCTATGGCTCTATGGCCGGACATGGGCCAACGAGGTTTACGGCTTGGTTGGGGAAGAACAGTAATCAGAGCAAGTTGATGAGGATCGTGAAGGAGATCCAGGGGCATATGCGGTTGAGGGTCACGGCCGACCGCCACGAAATCCGGCAAACTTACCTGCCTATGCTTTTTGAAAAGTTGGTTAAGAGGTTGAAGGAAGAAGGCAAAGAGGCGGTGCCGGAGGTGATTGAGCTCATGGATAGTTACTACTTGACGAAAGAAGATTGGGAAGGTATCTACGAGCTTGGAGTCGGTGCAGCAGATTGGGAGAGGGCGGAGAATAAGATTGAGAGTCAGGCTAAAGCGACGTTTACTCGGCTGTATGTCTTCATTCTACATTCTTGACTGATTATGCGATATGCTAACAAGTTCACAGGTATAATCAACAATCCCACCCCCTCCCCTTCATGAAGGCCTCGCAGGTGCTGAACCCGAAGAAGGCTCCTGCGAAGGAACGTCCGGACCTGGAAGAAGCTCTTGAGGAGTCGGAAGATGAAGCTCCGGATGCTGTTGACCCTGCTGCAGATGATGACGATGGGGATGTCGACTTGTCGAAAGATAGGTATGTTAAGCAGCCTAAGAAGCGGAAGGCTGCGGCAGCCGGTGCGAAGGCGGGAGGGAGTAAGAAGAAGAAGGCAAAGGTTGAGGAGGAGGATGATGAGGACGAGGTGGCTGAGGAGAAGCCTAAGGCGAAAGGCAAAGGCAAAGGCAGGGCTAAGAAGTAGAGACCTGGCAGATGAGGAGGCCTTGATGGCTGGGGTGGTCTTGTTCGCCGAGGACCTGGCCATGAAGTGGATTAACGCGATCCGTTGGTGGTTAGGAATGGAGTGCGGAAGTGTTGGCCATGGCTCGTTAGGCTGTGTATATGGTAGTAGGTGTGTATGATGCGAAATCTTTGAGCATCTACAAGACTTGCTTATGAACCCTGGTCTTCATTGTTATCTACATCTACTACTGAGGTCCGTATATCGAATGATATTGGGCAGGGAACTGGCCATAAGACGCTTTCAACGTTGTGCTTCCGTTCCTGCTGATGGAGCGCCGCAAACGGAGTTGGTGGTCTGCTGGAAGCAGTTCGGGCAAGGCCAACGATTTGTGGTGAGGCGAGGCGGTTGCGCAGGTCGTTGCCTTGGGGGTAGGACAGTCTACACCCCTTGCATCGAGCAGCAGGCAGCAATGCAGGAGCAAGTACTCTCGGATCTAATGGCTAAAGTACTTATACCTCAGCTTCTCGGATCTAATGGCTGAAGTACTTATGCCTCAGCTTCTCGACCTACCTCGCGATAACTGAACGCCGATGCCATGGAGTCATGACCCACCGACGTCAAGTTGGCGACAGGATTTGAAGAACTCGACGAAGTATGGCGACCAGAGCTCGGTATTCGCGAAGTGAGCGAAGTGAATCTCCTCATCCAGGACTACAACCATCTCCTCCGAGTGTCCGACTTCGCTCGTTGCAACTCCCAGTTGCAAGACACCCACCAAAGAATACAGCAGAGCTTGCTGGGACTGCAGCGAGCCTTCGCAGATGTCGAGAATCAGCTAAGGATAACCGGCGACACCGTACACGACCTGAGCAATCTGTACGCAGATCAGCTAGCCCAAAGCAAAAGCGATCACACATGGTACTCACGACATAATGTTCTTGGTGTGTCCGATTGGCGTTAGAAACCCAACAAGGTTGTAAGCGGCTGCTGACTTCGTCCTAGCCATGAGGGAGGATCATCTGAGACGTGTGCTCGAAGGCCAGACGATTAAGGATCCTGCACACTTTGTGAAGACCATGTGCGAATGGATCCTACGTACCGCCAAAGAACCGGGCGATCTCATCTCGGTCGAGCTCAAAGCGCAACACATGGTGGCCAAGCTTCTCACAGTGCCCGGTGGCTCATACCATGCTCTACAATTCGTCGTCTGGCTCAAAGCCGAGTGGTTCTCCCGTGGCAGATATCCTCCCAGAGCGCACCATTTCTCGCCCGGAACCACTCACACAGAGGCTCTCGCGATCGACGGATGGCTCAACAAAGTCCTGTACAGGTTGATATGCCGCCGAGAATGCGATGCGACGTCTACTCCCTGGCCTTTGGCTCCGTGGCCCTCGGAGGTACCAGGAGTGTCCGAGTTCCCAGACTACTACAATCTCGCCAGAGCAGTACGTTCTTTGGAACAGGCGTTCTCGCGGACAGATCATGAGGTGGAGTGTCGTCCAGACCGTTACGTAGGAATGATATGCTTCCACGCCCGGAATCTGCGTATGCTTACGGAGCTACGCAAATTTGTAGGGAGAAAAGTGCAAGATAACGTCTAGCTTGTTGCCGATGGTCGGTTACCCCAGGAGCTGCTTGATCTTTTGCTTGAGGATGCTCTGAATGCCGAGGGAGTGCCATCCGACTGGAAAGCGCCGGATGTGAGGGTCGAGAGCTCGGAGAGTTCCCGGAAGTTGCAGCACCTTTGGCAACCTAGTCAATGGATGGAGGGGGACGGAGCAGTGTCAGCTAGAGCAGGCTCGAATGTCGAATGAACGGAGTGAGGGTTGGGAAGGGTGGCAAGGTCCAATGTCAGCGAGCCTCGGAGTTTTGTCCCTAGCGGTGAAGATGTCCAGCAGGAGACGACAAGTCAGGTACTGTTCGTTTTTGTTGCTGTAGTGCGTACGGTTGTTATCGATACATGCTTCGACTGCACTATCGTCCATCCCAAGTAACGCCATGTCACAAGCCTGGAGTGAGCGAGGCTCGGTGACAATGGACGTTGCCGCTTAGATCTCAAGTGACCGGCACTGTTGCGAATCTACGAGAGAGCTATGCAACAGATGGATGGCGCTTACGATCTTTGGTAATAGTTGCGAGAGCTATGCGACCGAAGGTGACGCTTATGCATAATATCTCTTGCCAATCGAATTGCTATCGTTGTCTAGAGGACAATACAACAGCCGCTTGGCCGTACTGGCTTTTGGAGAGGGCGGCCACGTTCGATGTCACCAAGCCTCGGAGTGATTGCTGCGCCTCACCAGTGTGCCTCGCACATGTCTCGTCTCTGCCCTGTCACATATCTTCTCTGCTTCCTATGCGTGCCACGCCACCATCTACAACGGCAGCCACCTGAGCAGCCTGACCTCCTCATACACACCATCGAGCAAGTCGCTATCATCCGCGTCCTGACGGAGACGACGTTGCTTCCTGATCTGCTTCTTTTTGCGGGTTTGCGGCGATAACACCTGTTGCGCTTCTCCGTCCTCCACGACCCAACCCTCCCTCTGCAGCTTTGCCAGGCACTCATCCGAGCAAGCATCCATGTTCGGATAAGTGTATGGAATGTCGGCAGTACAAACCACACAAACGTACTCATCGCCTTCGTGGAAGTCATAGAAATTTGCGTTTATCTCCTGCTCCTCCTGCTCCTCCTGCTCCCATTCTCTGCACGCCTCAGCGTACGCGTCTGAACCTGCCTCATCTTCATCCGCACCCGGATCGGACTTCTCATACACCGGGTTCTCACAGCGGCAGTCCTTAGGGTAGGGGTTGCCGTCGTCCGTTGGTATATGCCCGGAGGGCAACCGAAGAGGTAGCTTGCCGCACCGCCGACAAAGTGCAGTGTCACAGTAAAAGCAACGGCAGGTCTGCACAACTTCCTCGTGTGTCTCGCCGCAAACGTCGCACGCCAAGACTGTGGGCTGGAATACGAAGCCCCTGCTGTTGTTCGCCGTGGGGCAGCAGGCTTTTGTTTGCGGGCAGCAACGGAAGCATTGCAATCGTAGCACTTTCTCTAAGAAGCGATGGGTATAAGGGTCAGCAGATGTCTCACAAAGTTCTGGGTGCTTTCGGATGTCTGAAACGGCCTCCCGAGGGTTCTACCCATCAGATACGTACCTTCGAACGGCTGGAGAGATTCGCAGTGTCGGCACATGATGCGATATTCGCCCTCAAGCTTTCTCACGCGCTCACCAAACTCGACCCGCCCGATCTCTAGTGACTGCTTGGTGACGATGAAGACGATCGTGCCTAAGAAGCGATGGGTATAAGGGTCAGCGGATGTCTCACAAAGTCTGGAGTGCTTGCAGATATCTATCTGAAACGGACTCCCGGGGGTTCTACCCATCAGATACGTACCTGGCTTGTAACGCCTGGCCTCGACACCACAGTCAATGCAGAAGCGAGTGTGTCCGAGATGAATGTGCCTGTTTCCGTACTTGGCACCTTTCCGGATCGTCTGGGCGTTCGAAAAAGCGCTTTTCGGTCGGACGCGGTAGCACGTGAAGCATGCATATCCGTCGCTGACGGTCTCGAAAAGAAGAGGCTTGCTCATCGCTGGCGTGGTGTGAAGATTGTGCTTTTGCCAGCTTTGCGCTTCGTAGACAAATCTCTCCTTGTCCTCTTTCGGCCATGTTTGCGGGTCGATAATGGCATGGAAGAACCTGTTGACTTGAGAGAAGCGGATGGCGTCCTGGTAGCCTAGCATCTCGAAAATATCGAGCTGTAGCTCACTGGGAAGATTTGTAACGATGTCGAACGTCTCATGCTCGTTGACTCCAGAGAGGCGAATGGCATCCTGGTAGCCTAGCAGCTCGAACATGTCAAGCTGCAGCTCCCTTGATAGGCGGGTGATGATGTCGACCATGTCCTCCTAGACGTAGGAAGCAGATGTCAGCATACTTGCTATGTTCGTGTGCCTGCACAGCGCAAAAGTGATGGGTATAGGGGTTGGCAGATGTCTCCAAAAAACCGCCGCGGTCTCAGATATCTAAGATGGCCTCCAAGGGTGCTAGGATGGCAATTGTTTCCAAAAGCAGGGGGCAATCGTAATGCAAAGGTTGGCAGATGTCTCCAAGAACAGGTGCTAGTCTTAAAAGTCTGAATGGACCTCCAGGCTCCAAGGGTGCTATCTATTAGTGGGAGATACTAACGGGTAGAGCTCTTGGGGACCGTTTGAGACACCTCGGTGGTCCCGATACCTCTTGAGACGCCCGCCAACCTTTACACCCATCGCTTTCATAGTTACGTACCTCATACGTGCCACGAGCGGCATCAGACGATGTCGCCATGGTGAGATGACTGCGCTCACTGGCTAGCGAGACACCTGCGTCCTCTGCCTGGCAAGCTGTGGTTGATGTCTCCAGGTTATGCAGCCGCGGGAAGCTATCTTCGGCGTGCTTGAGTATGTTAACCGGTGCTCGAAGTGTCGGTGAGCAAAGACGAGAACGTTGCTGAAAAGCTCGATTTGGCAAACAGAAAAAGTAAACAAACGAAGAAGGCCGACATCACCGTTGCCACTCCGACAGAGACTTAGCGCGTTTCAGCCTTGGCAATCGCATGTAAATATACAGACCTTTTAACCGAAGCTATCGCTCCTTTGAACATCCAAGCAAATGGTATCACACGCATCTCGCTCCATTCTTACATGAAATCTCAGCACCTCACATCCTCGCTCCGGCCTGTCCACGCTTATCACGGTCTCCAGGTCTTCTCGCTATCCTACACTTCCGGTTGCTTTTCGTCTTGGTGTGTTGTAAAGCGATCATCTCCATTTGCTCTCCTTCCTGCATGGTGGCGCATTTAGGTCGCCGGAGCAGCGCCAGCTGGCGCGCCCTGTGGCCTGGTCGGTGCCATTCTCCTGCTCCTGAGTGGTTGTCAGCTCCATTCATCATGAGATACCGATTTTGACACTTACATCACATTCCTGCTAAGGAAGGAAACGCCAATCATGAATGCCCAGCTCGGGACTTTCGAGAAACCCCAAATGACATATCCAACCGGAATGCTCAACCCAGCCTTGGCCAAAGGTCCATCAAAGGGATGCCAGAAGCCCTCATACGGCTCCACATCCTTGTACTTCTCCTGCAGATGTATCGCAGCGATCTCCGGTGCCGTCACTGTAGTCCTGTTAACGCTGATGGAACGCATGGTCGTCGCCGGCGTGCTCTGATCCGGCAGCGGCTGCGGCAAGAACATGTGGATGACAGTTGGAGGGCTCATTGCCCATGCATGACAGAGCACACCGTCCGTCTCACAGCTGAGCAGCGCAAGGTTCGGCGGTGACCGCGATACAGCCATCAAAGCTGCACTCTCGTTGAAAGCAGTCTCCGCGCGCTCGCACATGCCGTAGCATGTCTTGTTCCCGCCTGTAACGAAGATCATCCATTCTTCCACACCCGGGCTAGCTGTCGCCGCGCCAGGCTTCAGGACTTCGTTGTGGTTGGCGACGGTGAGGCGGTCGACTTTGAGGTCTGCGATGGCTGCAGCGCCGGATGCGACTGGATCTGGGATTGAAATCGAGGGCGCTGAGGGTGCGCTGGACGCAACGGAGGATAGAGCTGAAGAGGCTTTGCTTTCTGCTGCGGCGTACCAGCCCTTGACTTGGTCGAGGAAGGCATATTGCTGCGCTGTCGCAAGCGCGGGTAGCGCGAGGAGGACTGAAGTGCGCATTGTGAAGGCGCGTGGAACTCTGCAGGTATGCGCGTAGTTCAGGCGGAAGGGGGGCTAAATTAGAGAGCTATGGTTCGTCAGTCGCCGCGCGAGGAAACAGGATATCGTTTGCACGTACTGTGAGAAGTGTATGAAGATGCCAAAGCTACCAGACGTGATGAACAGCAGCCTGTCAAGTGGGAAAGCCGGCATCGAGAAGCTACGTCGACGTGCAGAAGCAGATGCGGGTCCGTGCACCGGCTTTCAAAAGCTTCCGTCCCCTGAGACACCACGTGAAAGACCCCTACATTAATGTTCTCGATCTCACCACCATGGCCGACTTCCGTTCGCAAGGCATTTGAAGTACAACCTCAAGCCACACAACGCCGTTCGCCGCCGCGGCTGTGTGATAATTGTAACTACGAGCCGACTCTCAATAGCGAGACTCGATTGCTAACAGATCATGCGTACATACTGCCTTCTAACCTATAGCCCCAACTCCGTACAATCATAACGAGCTTCTCACAGTCGTCCAAGTCACTCCTCAAGCAAACACATCAACGACAAACCGCTCATTGCGCCTTTCCGCGAACCACGTCTGTGCCTCCTCCTGCGTGAGCGGCTGGCGACCATTCGCCTTCCTAGTCTCCGACACAATCTGCATAGCTGCATTGGCAATACCCTCGGACACAGCAGGCGAGCCACAAGTGAACACCTTAGCGCCAGCTCGCCACAAACGACGTACATCTTCCCTATCATGCAGGACTCTGTCTTGGATGTACTTGCAGCCCTCTGATGCCTCTGGTTCCTGGCTGAAAGCGTAGCGAACATCAACCGCGCCAGCCTTAACCCAGGCATCGATCTCCTCGCCGTATACCCTGTCTTTCGTGGCGAAGCGACAGCCCATGAACATGAGCGCTGGAGCCAGTTGCCTTCCCGCAGCGATTTGCTGCGCTCGCTCTTGGATGAAACCTCTGAAGGGTGCGATACCCGTGCCGGCTCCGAAGAAGATCACCGGTGTCTCTTCTACGTTTGCTGGCAAGTGGAAGTACTTGTTCGTAGTGCGGACGGAGACCAAGGTCTCGTCTCCGGGCTTCAGGCCTGACAGGTAAGCACCGGTGACACCGATGTACCTGCCGTTGCCCGACTTCGCAGCCTCGTCGATGATACCGTAAGTGATTGTGCAGGTCTGCGGGTTTGCCAGCGG
>JAKLLW010001359.1:0-15822 GCA_022814695.1 Neocatenulostroma microsporum
GGCGAAGCTCTTGGTCCAATTCGGTATAATCTTCCCAGGATATAGGCGTCCTGCTCTCTGGGTAGGATGGCTGCGTCCGTAGCTGCCACTCGAATGGTTCTGGCTGAGATGGTGCTCCGAACCTGAAATCGAATGGTGCATCTTCGTATTGATAGTGCGCCATGGTGAGTGTATGCTTTCTATGTGAGCCTGACTTATGACTGTTGCCTGCTGGTGGGGTTGGCAAGCTCTTGCCAGCTGTTTCGGCTTAAACTTTCGATGACTCGAGTGAAGGTACCATTGATGTCAATTCGAGGCTGTAGGAGTCAGGAACGAAGAGAAAGACAGTGTGAAGAGTCGAACGAGAAATAAAGGTAGAATGTGAGGCGCAAGCAATTGAGGCCGCACCCAGGCAGCTGTTGTGGCTGCGTTGGAGGGGTACCTTGAGCTTCTTCAGCTTGACCGGTGAGGACGGTATAGCAAGGTTTGCAGCCAACCAGCTGGACGGGTATATCATGACGAAGAAACTACAAGGACACCTCAGAAACACTCATACAAAGCTCAGCATACTTGAGTCAAGCGAATGCCGAATTTTGTTGACTTCAGCGCAGCAGTGGGAAGGCACGGTACCTAGTACATGTACGTCCGGGCGGGAGGTTTGCATGCAGGCGGAGGGATACCCGGTAGCACAATTCGTAGGAGCCTTGCGGCATTTCAAGGTTGTGGCAGAGGCGGACTGCAGGACGAATAACTAGCTTACGTGACACTTTGGATTGAGAGCATAGAGTTGTACGTCCCTCACAAGAGCAACCCAATGTTGGTCGCGTCGATGTTGATTCTATGTACATGTACGATCAATTCCATCCCACAGCTCCCATACGCTGCACGCAATGCTATGCTGGATTGGCAAACGCGAAACTGACACGGTGGTTCGTGCGTCCGTGATGGAGACGTCGGCGACTCCACAAGCACGAACCACCCTTCCCTCTCCCTCTCCCTCTCCCTGTCCCTCTCTTCTCTTGACTTCACCACAACAGTATCTTCAGCGCGTGCAGTGAAGCAAACAACCGCAATGGCACAAAGGCTTCCTGAAGAGATGCTGCAGCATATTCTGTCATTTGCCGACCAAGCTACTCTGGCGGCAACGTGTGCAACAGGACACCAGGGCAAACGTCTCGCCGGACCTCTCCTGTACGGTGACAACGTCGTACTCGGCGAAGAGGAGCACGGAAAACGAGCTCGCCGCGTTAAGCACTTGTGCAGAACACTCATGGAGAATCGGGAACTTGCGTCTCAAATTACTCATGTCGACTTGTACATCGACGAGGATACTGTTGAAGAACGCTGCCAAAAGATGACCAAGCAAGAGCTGAAATCCTACGGAAGAGTGCTCAAGCGAGACCTGGATCTGCCCACACAAATTTGCGACATGGCTCTGAGTCCGCTGAGGAACGCCCGCTCTGCCACAGAGGAGGTGTACGTGTTGCTAATGCTTGTGCTCTGTAACGAGCTTTGCAATTTGACCATCAGGGGTACTCTTCACACGCTTAAGAATATGGCTGTCCTCAGGAGTGCTCTTGAGTACGTAAACGAGGCTCGAGACGACATTTCAAATGATTCTTTCGAGTTGGACGGTGCAGTAAAATCGCACGATTTTGGCCTTCATTCGATAAGAGAGATCCGGTTGCTGAATGAGCGTGGCGACCTGACTGTGGAGGCTGTCGAACCGCTGCTGAACCTGCCTGGGCTAGAAACGCTGCGTATAAACGAAATAAACAAGTCAGTATCCGCAGGCAGTCGAGGCGAGCCGGGCTTCATGGATGGCGGTGTCCAGCATCTCGCAATTGAAAGATTCTGGGGCAAATCTGATGAACTCGAATTCCTTCTACCAACCTGCTCCGACCTACGAAAGCTTGAAGTAGTCTTCGGTATGAGGGAGGACGCCCACAGACGCTTCGACTGGCCTGACCTTGGATCGAGCCTGCGAGACAATTGCCCACATCTGGAGTACTTGCGTATCGACCACGAACGTGACACCTGCATGGACGACGAAGATATGTACGAGATGGGCGTCTTTCGGGACGATTTCATGATGTCAGCCAAGCTTTCCGGTCTGGGAAGCCTGAAGGAAATGAAGCATCTGAAGACTATGATTGTGCCAAAGAACGCGATACTTGGCACAGGAGGGACGTCTGGACCTTGGTCCGGCGGCTGGAGTTCGGACGACGAGGATGACGAGGAGACTGATGGGACGTCTTCATCGATCTCTGCTAAGCTCGATGCCGTATTGCCTGAGTCGTTGGAAGACCTGACAATCATCTGCGAGGACAAGTACATTGGGCCGGAAGACAAGGCCTTGCTGGATACGCCATCTGCGCACCGCCTCAAGGACTTGACCCTGATCGACTGTCAGAAGGACCACTGGATATCGAAGGCCAATGGAGAAGGGAGCAGGCCTTCTCAGCATCCATACGACGGAGAGGAAGTAGGGCAATTCCATCCACACAATCGATACGCTCGTGCTTCGGGCTCATCATCTCATAGAGAGCTAGACCAAGCATTGCGTCATCAAGATGCCAACTTCGACGAAGCGACCCGACTGGGCGTACGGGATGCCACCGTAGACGATACATGGGCTTCTATTGAACCCATGTTGATGACCATGTTTGAGGAAACGCTGGAAAGGCTTCACGTAGAACGCCGGCAGCGTGGCCTGCCGCCTGCCACCAGCGAAGAAGAAAGGTCTTTCATGTCTCAAGTCACGGCCAAGCTGCGTGAGAGCATGGCGTCCGACCTCCAGAATGTACTCAGTAGTGTTCGCGGTATTCACTGACTGACTCCCATGCGATCGAGCCTCACTGAGAGTGTTATGGCAAATTTGGATTGCAGAGATTATGTACGATATATGGCACTGTACGACAAGCTTCATATGTTTCAGTACCCAGCGCATTCGTGTAGTGTCAAGCCAACGAGTAATGTAACACATTGCTATCGAGAGTCTACATACCGTATGATCCAGATTGTCTTCGCCCTCTGTCCATGCCATATGTCCTTGTTGCACGCTTTTAGACACCTAGGCTATCGGTCTTGCCAGCGTTGAATCGCGAGCTCACCCTCCTTCCCAAACTCAAACTCAATGGATGTCTTCAACAAACATTCCATCAAAGACTTCACCGACCATTCATCGACATTAGAACCCTACGCGATGTCTATCTGGTCGATTCTGCCAGCATACCTCTACACAGTGGAAGTGTGGATCACGCGAGTCTTCGTACGCGGCAAACAGGCGTACCTCTTGATTGGTGCTGAAAGCTGAGATTTGGCAGCTACTACTTGCAATCGTCACCTTAGGACCGTGGCTATTGCTCCTCGTGTACGATGTGATTCTTTACGCAGGGAGAACTGCAACGTACGAGCTTCCCGTCATCGGCGGCCGCGCACGTGGGCGCCAGCGACCCAGAGCTCCATCTCTTACAGAACGCCCCAGCGGCCACAAGAGAACGATCAGTCTCACCGGTACACCGCAAAGAAGCTCCGGTTCCGGATCCGGATCAGAGGAGACTGCTTCCACCACAGGTTCGAAGCGCCGGTCACAAGGAACTGTACCAAGGACGACACGAGAGTTGCCCGAGAACGACACATGAAGGACGCGTGCGCTTTCTTAAGCGAATTCGTCAATCGGGTTGCACGGCGTCGTTCAGGCTGCATAGGCTCGTGGAAGCCACCTGCGTTCCGCCGACTTCCGATGCGAACGGCTCTATCTCCGGGTTGTGACACGGGTTGCCTCTGTAACCAAGGCTGACCGCCAAGTTCAGTCAAGGCGTTGGTTGAACCAGAGAAGCGGCATGCTTTCGGGAGGTGTGCGAGCAGCCATTTCATGATGTACCTTTGACGCAGGCAAGGTGTTTAAGAAGATTCACAGGAGTGCAAGTCGTGCCAACGCCTTTCTTATGGTGACCTTGTGCAAGAGACCACTCCCAGCATTCTCGCCTTCGTGTTCAGAGTTTGCATCGTAGTGACGGCACGCGGTGGGTTTGTACGCAGAAATAATCCTCAAACAAGACATTGTCCCAGAGGTCAGCTCGTACCCGGTTCGGGCGGACTGACGCTGCGACACGCTGGGATGAGGATATGGCAGGTGCTACAAAAGGGCAGTCAGAAGGCTTCGAATGCTGCGCCCGGCGCCTGGTAACCGTCCTCCGCGGTCCAATGGGAAACTGACGGGTGCCCGGGAGTATGCAGCTGCTTGCAGGATCTCAGGAAGCCCTGCCCCGTGGTACAAAAGGCGCACCGCCCATACTACCTCGCAGGCTATACCACATGATCAGGCGAACTATCTCGGCATCCGCACAGGGTGTCGCAAAGGCAAATTTGGAGCGCCGGTCTGACTATAAAGGCCTAATGAAGTCCTCAATGCATTACCGACTGCTTCGAATATCCCACCAAATACAAGATGAGTCGACTTTCGCCTCCCGGACCTCGATTGATGGACGACCGATACTATCGTTCAGCACCAGAGCACTATCGTACATCATCAGACAGGCGCTTGGATCTAGCTTACGAATCCCGGTCTCCGCGCTGCTCGCCGTCCTTTTTCTACGACGACTGCCAAGAAGACTATTTTGGCAGAGCACCTGACCGCCTCTACGGGAGGCGCTCATTGTCTCCCTACGATCGAGCCTTTCCTGGCTATGACGAGGAGTCTCGGTGGGGCGGTGACGAGATGATAAGAAGGTGGGAGGTCGTCGTGATTTGATGTGACTGACAACATCGCTGACCATATGTCTGCAGAACGAACCGGGAAGTCGCCAAAGTCAACGGCAACATCGTTCGACCGTCCATGGACGCCCAGCTGCATCCGATGATGACCATGGATGGTCGGTATCCAAGATGTTTCAGGCTGCCACGACGCATTGAGGAGTTTCTGTGTATGGACAGCCGTGACCTGGACGAAATCATGAGCGAGTATGAGCTCGGTGCGAGCAGAAGACGGTATTATCGCGGATTTCTAGCCAACAGGTACGGAAATGACCACATGCTCTACAACTCCAACTCTGGACGTCGACGAGACCTGATTGCTTTGTTCGAGTTTCTGGGAGCGCATCGCCTCGTCGAACACTCACGGCGCGGATAGCCACCAGCATTGTTCGATCGTTCGAGCTCACACTCTCTTGCCGCATTCTACGCGGGTCACGAAACTTCAATTCAACGACATATTACCATCTTAGGCAGCCCCATGGTACATCTCTTCCGAGTATGTATCAGTATATCGCCTCTTGACGACGTGGACCGACTCCACGGATCGCCCCAGCTGCACCCTGAGCACTCAGCTAGGACGGCAACTCCGGAAGTGGAAGCTCCAACCCGGCCAAGTCACTTATGCAGCTAGGAGGTAGTGCGTCTAGTTGCCCGGCCGCCCAACCATCGCGGTACCGCTCCGGCGTACCTATCTCGACCTCATCCCTCTTTGACGGACGAGTGCCTGTATATACCCTGCTAAACAAGACTTTCATCAGGCGTGGCTACCCCTTTTCGCTTACATCATGTACTTCTTGCCAATCATTCTGCCAGCACTCGCTGCGGCCGGACTGTTTCTGGTCTACCGCATTGGTCGCTTCAGGACTGGAAGCACCCAGCGGAAAGATAATGCGCAGGCTAGCAAGACCTCCGAGAAGGACCCTTACGATGCCATCGAGCCTGTACCGTCAGACTTTCACTGGGCAACAACGCCACCCATCAAGATACGACCCTTCAAACCCAAGTATCATCTTAGCATGTGTACGTCGGCTTTAGACATGTCGTACATCGATCATTTGAGGTTTGACATGGATGGTAGCACTGGAGAATCTTGACATGTCCGACCTTATTGCTGTTGACGACACCTACGTAGATCGCATGCGTATTCGTCGAGAGACCATGGACGAGCATCCCGAAGCCACTTTACAGTGCAACAAAGTCGCCGAACCAGCTGTTGCAGAGTTCTATCACTGGATGCTTACGACGTACCTACCGAAGCGTTTCCCGAACATGTACAAGCCGACCGCTACCAAATCAGGCCCTCAGCTGTTGAACACAGTATCCAACACCTACCTTCCGATCCACCCAGCATCACCAATGGCAGCATTGCGGACTCTGGGCGAACACGTCGATACCGACTTCCTAGTCTTGCTACCTTCTTCAAAAGCACCGGATGGCTCGCCTATCTACCATCTCGAAGCCTTCATCACATGCTTCCCAGCCGGTTTCAGCACCCGTGAGAAGTGCGGCAAACCTCTCGCCACCATCCACGCGCCTGTGCCGGGGTACGCAGCAAAGCTCGAGAAGTCCATGGACCGCTTCTTCGCCAAGATACCTGTTGGCCGACTCGTCAAGCGGACAAATTGGAGTATCAGTACCAATGACAAGCTGTACAGTGAGGGTGGCAATCACATGTACGGCGACGAAGACCAGGAGAAGCCGGTCGAGAATGCAAAGACGCTTGATGTTGGGATGGAGGGGCTTGATGAGGAGGTAGAGAGGCAGAAGGAGGAGGTGGTAGTAGATGACTGCAGGTTGAGGTGTGAGCGGCAGACGTTGCACCGGCTGCCGAAGACGAAAGCATTGGTTTTCTCGTTCAAGACGTACCTTTACAAGCTTCCGGAGGTGAAGGAAGAAGGGCTTGGGCCGGTACTAGCGGAGGCGGTAGATGGACTGGGCAAGGGCAGCGTACCGGGTATGGCATTCTACAAGAGAGGTGTCGTATGGGGCGACAAGGTGATAGACTATCTCAATAGTTAAAGGCCAGTTTCGAAGGCATATGGTAGACCGCGGAGCACGTCCGCATGTCAAACATTGGACATCGTCTTCTCGTACTGGCTGGTGTGGCCTGTCACGATCCCGTGCACAAAGGCTGCTGTCCGGAGACTGGTGGACCTCACAAGCGCCTGCAGCCATGCCGTCAATGCTGAGAATGGCAGTAGAGGGCTCACTGCCGCCGACGTGGGCGATGACGGCCTTACGTGGGAATGGTGACGGTAGGACAATGTAGTTCGTCAAACTCTCACACTGAACAGGCTGCGGTCAGGAGACTAGTAGACGATACCGGCGCTGATCGCAACGCTTTCGTAGTTAAGATCGCTGCCTACCACATGGCCGAGGAGTGGAAGGAGTCTCAGAAAGTCTCCATGAGGTATGTTGCCGTCCTAAGACTGATAGTCTACATAGACGCTCACCGCGTCTTGCTCCTTGTGGAGATTCCCGCCCATGACATGAACAGGAAGGGATGCGTCTCCGAGCAGTGAGGATGCAATGGAAAGGCTGGCAGACTGTATGGAGAGCCGTGAGGTGCGTAACTTTGAGACAGACTCTGACGGTCAAATTATCTCAAGCATGGGAAGCTTCCGTCAGGAGACCAGGGAACGCTACAGGTACCGAAGACGACCAACTGATTGCTGGGATGGCTGGCAACCAGGCGAGTAGCACGGTCGAGATCTCCAAGACATGAAAAGGCCCACAGTATATGCTAAAGTCCGTTCGTTCGATATCGCACATACCCTCGCGGGCGAAAGCGAACATCTACTCTACAGTACAAAGAGACATGGGGAGTACTCCCAGCTACGCACATAGCCGCCCGAAGGCAGCCGAAAGCGAGCTGGTTTCCTCAACCCATTCTCGAAAACACAATCCAATCCATAACACGCGCATCCAAGCCATGATGTACTATCACAAGCTCCAGCTTTCGGAGACGATTCATTCCCAATCCCATGAAAACAGCAACAAACTCCGACAAACGCCATGCAAAACCGAACCCATCCCATCCCATCCTGTCCTTCCCGTCCCGTCTATGCTGGTGAGGTGACGATACCAAACTGTCCTCCCGTAGTCGCATAGTTCAGCTTCTGCTCGCGGACGGCAGTGTTGTCGATCATAGTCGCCACGACGACGTCGTCGATCTGCCCCTGGCCCGTCTGATAGTTGGCACTGAAGCCCCAGCTCCATGCCTTGCCCTCCTTGGTGATGACAACGTTGTGGTCGCTGCTCGTGGCGAGCTCCACAACCTCGCCCTTAATCGCAGGGATCTTCGTCGGCACCATGATGATACGCGGGTCGTTCTTGTCATCCCTCATCACAACGTCATCATCCAGCTTCCGAATGTCCTCATGCGCAATACCCATGGCGTTGCCATCGACGCGGCCCCAGATGAGGCAGTCGCCGTTTTCGGCAGCCGCGATGGAGTGGTGCCCACCGCCCTTGATAGTCGTAACGTTCTTGCCTTGGAAAGCCTTGACGAGGGTGGCCTTGGCGACGACAGCATCATCCCCGCCGGCGTTGTCTGGGATACCTGTCTGGCCAAAGTTGTTCAGACCCCAGCTGTAGACATTGCCGGTTTTGTCCATGGCGAAGCTGTGGTAGCTGCCTGTCTCGATTTTGGCGATGCCTTTCTTTTCGCCCTTGGGTAGGCCAAACTGGCGCGGTACGAGACCTTCAGTCTTGGTGCGCTCGACGACACGGCGACCGAGCTGCATCTGTTGGCCTGAGCCCCATGCCCATACACTGCTGCCGGAGTCGAGTGCAAGCGCGTGATTGGCGCCGGCGGTGATGCTTGTGATCTTCTTGAGCTCTGGGATAAGCACTGGGCGGTATGCAATCTCGATGGAAGGGTTGAAGCCCATGACGCCTTCGTTGCCGCGGAACGTGCCCCAGCCGTAGACGCGACCGTCGTCTGTGAGCGCGAAGGAGCAGGAGTCGCCGGCTGCGACCTGCACCCAGCGCGTGCCCTCGGGAAGAGCGATGGCCGAGAAGTCCACCTCGCCGGGTGTGCTCTCTCTTGGGTTGAGGCCGTTGTCGTTGTCGTCATCATCGTCGCTATCCTCCGCCGCATCCATATCCTTCAGTCCACCGTCCCACTCTGTATCTCTTCCGAGCGCGCCTTGATCGTTTACGCCCCACGTGAGGACCTTGTTGTCTTGTGTGAGCGCGATGACGTGCATGCCACCACCCACGATCTGCACAACACCAACCTTGTCTGCTGCGAGGTTCGCGTTGAGACGCGGGCGCTTCACGTCAATCGCATTCTTGGGTGTGCCGAGGCCGAGCTCGCCGGCTGTGCCCTCGCCGAAGACGTAGACGTTCAGGCGCTGAGTTGGTGGCTCGTTGATGACGGCGCCCTTTGTGACGACCTTGGCCTTCTTGGCAGGCGCAGGTGTCGGTGCCTCATCCTCGGCTTTGCGTTTGTTCGAGGTCTTGGTGGCGGTCGCTTTGGTCTGAGTGGGGGCTTTCTTGGTTGCGGGAGCTTTCTTGGTAGCCGGGGCCTTTTTGGGAGCAGCCTTCTTGGCTGGCGCTGGGGCCTTCTCGACCTTGGATTTGGTTGTGGTAGCCTTCTTGGTAGCAGCGGTAGTCTTCTTTGGCTCTGCTTTGGTAGCTGTAGTCTTCTTCTGTGCAGCAGTCTTCTTCTGTGCGGCCGCTTTCTTCGTCGCAGCGGCTTTCTCGGCTTTAGCAGCTTTCTCCTCCGCGGCAGCCTTCTCGAGTGCTGCAGCCTTGCGCGGTGCGACTGTCCTCGTGGGCGCAGTGGCCGTCTTCTTCGCTGTAGCTGTAGCAGTGTGTAAGCGCATGTTCGCGTCACGGTAACGTAGCGGCGACGCCATGATGCTGGTACTGATCGTAGTACCAGCGCGACGGCGGCGCCATGGTCAGAGTAAGGCTATAGGGGCAGTGTCTTACCTGTCTTTGTCTTCGCTGGTGGCGCTGGTTTGGTGATCTTCGCCTTTGTGTTCGCCTTCGGTTTCGCGGGCGCCGTGGCCTTTGCGGCAGCCTTCTTTGGCGCCATTTCGTCGCTTATTGTTGTTGTTGTGTGTGATTTGGAGATGTTAGATTACAGTCTCAAGTTCGGTGCGGGTTGCTTTGTAGCTGGGAAGTTCGCTGTGCACTGTGGTGTTGTTGATGTGTTCTGGGAGAGACGCGTCGAAGCGTTGTTTTGAAGGGTTTCGAACTTTGTGCACGGGCCATCGAGATTCATTCGGGCACGCCCGAGAACCCTTACCCATGGTTAGCCTCAGGAACACATGCACGACATCTGCTGCTTGCATGTGCACCTAGATCTAGATCTGCATTCACATCCGTCGGAAAGGAACGGAGCCATAGCGATGCGTATTCGGAGTTGTTATTCTCGTACCACGTCTCGGGCACCCACGATAGAGGCATGCGATAGCTGGCACTGAGGCGGCTTTCCCACAGAGGCCTAACGCTCCCTACGATGTAAGGATATGTACGAATGGTACTATGCAGAGGTAGAGTTCTGAGCTCAGAGGGCACCTTCACGGCTGTTACAGCGAGTTGAGGACCTCTTTCAGTTGAGAAGCATAACGCTCGAGTTGATTAAGATCGACATGAGCTACATCGGGCACGATCTCCTCCCGTATACTGTCGCCACCGCAAGGCTCTCCAGCGACTCTCCCTACTTGACTTTATCCTCCTTGCCGTATTGGTGGAAGCCTGCAATGACCCGCTCGGTTGCGCAGCAAAAAGGATGGAAACGGCTGGATTCGAACCAGGCATCCCAGGACGAGGACTGCCGCGGACGGTATGTCTCAACGCCGAGTATCCTACCATTAGACCACGTTCCCGCACAATGTCTACCGTACAATAGGGATTATACGGCCTCAATATGTCAAGTGCCGAAGATCAAGCGCTGCTACGCTGATCAGAAACCGTCTACTCGCGCTTCCTGCTCGCACTCCGGCGGGCCAGCCATCGCAGCGAGTACCTCCTCAATACCTCTGCTACCCATCTCCACGATGACAAATGTCTCCGGGCAACGAAGCCCGCACAAACGCTCCCTCAGAAGCATGTCTTGTACCCCAGCTGACGTCTCCGGGATAACACTGCACGACCGACCCATGAGTATGTCGAGATGACTCGCGTTCCAGGACGAGTCAATAGGATCCCACCGTTTGATCGTCGTATCGTCGACAGTAGCAGCAGCCGTCCGGGGGTGGGTGAAAATTCTCGTGGCCGCTTTCGTTTACGCGACCGGTTCGTCTACCAGGCTCGGATGACATGGAGCGTAACAGAGGATGCATTCCAGCTTTCTTATCAACATCGTATCGTTACAGGCTCCTGTATGGGCCGTCCGCCGCCTTTATCACCTCATCAGGAATAAAGAATCTGGGATGCCGGTTCGACTATCACTCACTTCATCCGCTCTTGGTCTACCGATCGACAGTCACCATCAATCCGTCGTCCCTGACCTTCCCAGAGTCATCTACACCACCCCAGATCACCACACTCGCACCATCTACCTCCGTACCCTTTGCAGCCGCAAGCCCCTTTCGCATACCAACACCTCTGCCAGCTTGAGACTCTTGGATCATCTTCCCGTCAGCATCATAATACTTCACTTCTTCCCACTGCATCTCCCTCGTATCTTTCTTGATTGCCATACGCGCAGCATCCTTGAACGAAGCGGCAGTCATGCCGTCTGGTTGTAACTGCAGGGCCCAAAGATCCTCCATCGCCTCGCCTGTCGAAGAGTGACCGCCAATCAGCAAGAGGTAGTTGCGACCTTGGCCTGTTGTCACAGGAACGAGGCTAGCACCTGTTCGCTCGCCGAGACCAAACGCATCGGCATTGGAGGAGGTGCTTGACCAAGGTCCCAGGGGTGCCAATCCGAGCTCTCCTTGTCCGGCTCTGTCGTCGAACGAGCTTTGACTGAGGTCAAGATAGCTCGTCTCCCCTCCCACAAATGTGTACAGTCGTTTGTCTACTATAGCCAGGCTCGGGGACCCAGCAGCCGGCGATGGTGGTTCGGGCAGCTCAGAACACGTCCTTGACGAGATATCGAAGGTCCACATATCATTCAACGCTTGACCTGACTTACCCTTCCCGCCTTGGACAATCAAAGTGCCGTATGTGTCTGCAGCCGGAGGCTCTGGCACAACCTTCGCCGGATCCATAGGCAGCTGGGGGGCAGTACCTTCGTCTGATCTCTGTTGTACTGGCTGGGGATGCTCGCTTGCGACGGAGGCATGCTGTATTCTCGGCTCGGGCCGTTTGCCTTCTGTTGGTGGGTTGAGAGAGGTCCAAGAGTTGGATGTGGTATCAAATACCCATACTACGCCTTGCTCATCCAATGGCTCACCACTATCATCACCACTGCCGCCAAAGACGTATACCCGGTCGTTAATCACTGCGGCGCTGTGTCCCCACCTTCTCGGCGGCTTCTCACCTTTTACTTCTATCCGCTTATAGTCTGATCCATCGACGCCCGAGGAAGGCAAGACGACCATATGAACATCGTTGTCTGCAAGCTCTACGCCTCCATCTTTGCTCGTTGTCTTGCCGCCGAACATGTACGCGCGACCCTTCACTACTGAAAGTGTGTGGTAGGCTTGTGGGATGTCAATGTCGTTGATTGGGGTCAAGGTGGCTTTGAGGGGCAGCGTCGGGTCGTATATGCCTTTTGCTAAAGCTGCAGCACCTTCCAGGAGAGTCTCGACGCCGTATGCGGCTGCTGCTGCTGCTTCTGCCATGATTGTGAGCTGTGGGAATTTGCTGTGTTGCCAGTGGTGCACTTTTCGTCGTTTCTGAACAAGTCGGTGCAGATGACTCGGTTGCTTTCAGAGCATAGATGTGAGGAAGAGAGGATACTGAATGCTCGGTCGTAGTACTAATGCAAGGAACAGGACAGGAAGTTTGGTGAAACACTGTGACGTACATATTGCGGGGTGAGTGAGCAGTGAACGGGTGGGGTCAGCCTTGTTGCGGCGACGGCGAGGCTTGAGGGACACTGATATAAGGAACGAGATCGTATTCGCTGCTGTACTACAGCGAAGGCTATAGGCAACCATGAGCGCCTGTCGCTCATACACACATCATCATAAGTCATGGCGCTCAACACTATGCCTCAGTGAAGCCGGTCTGGATCCAGCAGGCGAGATTGGCGACACCGGCGAGATAGGTGACGGCGGTTCGTCGTCCACTGGCGCTAGATACTGCGGCACTGTCTGTGGACGAGTCTGTGTGTCCAGCGGAGGAGGCGTAGCACCTCTCGAGACGTTCCGTGAAGTCGCTGGCCGCGATTGTGCCGCATAGTACTGATCCTGCTGCGATGTACTGTGAGGCTGCCCATCCATCGCGGCTGATGCAGGCTCGTCTCTGTATTGATGCCCGTGAGACACTGTCGTAGCTGGAGCAGCTTCGTACCGTGGCTCCTTCTGGCCTAGATCGTGCGTAGCAATGGCCGACAGGAAGGGTGCGCCTGAGTTCATCGACTGCATCTCGTGCGGCTGCATTTGCGGGCTGCTGTAGCTCGCACCCGCTGCGACACCCTTCTCGTTTGTCAAGACCGGCCCATATGGTCCTCCCGCACTACGGCTCTTTCGACGTTTGCTCACGAACCACCATGCGGCAATCGTTCCAATGATGATAGGGATGCCGAGTCCTACTCCTACGCCAATGCCAGCTTTTTCACCGGCGGTCAACCCTCCTGACTTCGCATCACTGACCAGGGTGTTGGTGGTAGTTCCGGTCGTAGCGTTCGCAGAAGATGACGGCCTAGACGTACTGCTCGTAGGAACGGCTTCGACACTTGAGTCACCAGAGTTAGACGGTACGCTCGGTAGCGCGACTCCGCCAGAAGATGACGCTGCGGTGGTAGTCCCCGCTGTAATTGCAGCCGCTGCAATAGGTCAGCATGCGCGCGAGGCTCATGGAGTCTCAGACGTACCAAAAGTCTGTCCTGGCACACTCGTGCTAGGTATTTGGATGCCGTACGCGGTGCCAAACGAAGAGCAGAACTCGGCCAATACCACCTGCGCACCTAGCATCAGAGTGTCATTACCGCGGCACGGCGGCGCTGCGTAGCTCTTGAAGCAGTTGTCCACGTCGCCAAGATCATCGTAAAGAGTCGGACAATTGCTCATGGCGTGCTGCTGCGTATCAAATTTCGTGGCATACACGCTGTCGCCAACACAAGCCATCTGACACGCTGACAAGGAGGCATAGTAGCTCGCCGATTTTATCGGCGTGAAGGTAGGTGTCGGCGTGATCAATGCAGTCTGGGCCAGTACTGCTGGCACTCCTCCCAAGGTGAGAGCAAGAAGAAGCCGTAGCATCCTGGATTTGAGAAAGCCCGCACGGGACGCAAAACGAAATGGAAAGGAATATGTAGTACTTACCGTAAGCTGAAGAGCTTTGAAGGTGTACGACAAGGCTGACCGTGAGAGAGGCTGTGCCTCAGCAATCGGCCCCAAGCAGGCCAAATTTAACTGGCACGCCTGGGTCTCAGCCGCACGGTGAGCTGCATTGGTGGTGCGTCCAGCATCATATGACACGCGATAGGCGCTTGGCGACACGATGCTGTTCGTTCGTTTGCTTTGTAGGACTTCAATGGAGAACGGGCGGGGCATTGTAAAACGATCTTTGGCGTCCGCCTTCACAGTGAGTTGGGTGAAGATGGTGCGTGCAGGTGAGGTTCGTAGGATTTCACTCTGGAGGTGCTACTAGGGCCAAGAGACACGCTTGCCCGAATTGGTATAGAGTGATTTTGGTGCGTATAAGATTCGTTCCTTCCTTCCAACAAGAGGATGAGGGCAACGTCATTTGTGAGCTCTCACACATTGTCATCTTGATTCACCACTCTGGCCTGTTGTCTTTCTAGTAATGTATGAGACCGGTGTCTAGTGTTGATTGACTGACATCCAGCGCCTTGCCTGCGACATCCTGACAATCTACAGCTGCAAGTAAGCGCTCACTGCAGGCTGTGGTAACAGCACGCGCCTGGACGGGGCTGACCATCTTCCATTGCAGCCTGAGCGCATAAGATGTCCATCGTTCGCACCCGCACCGGTGATGACATAACCGGTTGCGTCGAAGTCCTCCGTCTAGTCTACGCCAAGGATGGCTACCCAGTGGAAGGTACCGAGAACGCACACGCAATGCTCAACAGTGAAAACATAAAACAGGCGTGGGTCGCGGAACTGGATGGCTGCATCGTCGGCCATGTCGCTGTCAGCAAAGCCACCGCCGACGATGTCTCTGTTGCTCTGTGGCGAGAAACGCATCCTCACGAGCCCATTGCTGTGCTGGGTAAACTATTCATTCACCCTGAGCAGCGTGGGAACGGGATAGCGAGATGCTTGATTCAGACTGCAGAAGCTTGGAGTCGGAGGCCGAGACAGCGTCTTGTGCTGTTTGCGCTGGTGAAAGACCAGGCCGCCATCCGTTTGTATGGCAGGCTGGGCTGGACCAACTTTGGGACTACGACTTACCAATTTGGAGAAGGCCAGGAGATGAAAACTGTCTGTTTCACGAGTTCTGACAGTGTCTGAGCCATCGGACATCTAGAACTTGCCAGAGATGCTGGACATGCGTTTTGCGAAAGATGTCTTAGGAGGGATACCGTCCGCTTGAACAATGATCCTGCATGAGACATACGGCAGCTCTGATACTGCCGTCTCGGTGCCTGCACTCGAGCTAATGATGGTGTGAGACAACCTCCATGTATCTGCCATATATACGACGGGCGATCCTGCGAAGCCAACAACCTTCCCAGACAACAACAACAACAGTAACGAATTCTTCCGTTCAATCTCACAGCAACATCTTCTGCATAACACTCAATCTCAAGCTTCTGTCTCTCACCACTTCGACGACCATGACTTTCAACGGGCGGCACATCGCTGTACTCGGAGCAGGGGCAGCTGGCCTTGCTGCCACGAAGTACCTGATCGCGGAAGGCTTCCATGTCACGGTGTTCGAGCGAAAGGCAAGCCCGGGTGGTGTCTGGAATACTGAGCCGGGAAACGGTTATTGGCCCAGCCCTGTCTACGAAGGTCTGGAGACGAATGTCCCGCGCACGCTCATGAC
>JAKLLW010001360.1:0-15820 GCA_022814695.1 Neocatenulostroma microsporum
GGCAGAGGGCGACGCGCTCATTTCTACCCGACTCATCATGAGACCGCATCGACAACGGCACAATGAGGCAGACCAGGCCAAGAGCAACAGAGAGTGTTCGTGAGTCACGAGGAAGAGGGTGATGTTCGAAAGCGAGACGAACCCGAATCTTTGGGAGGAGGGAAATGACGATCGTCTTGGCGACGACCGGGATGCTCACTTCCGCTCACTCCGCCGCAAAGCGCACGCAGACATCAGGCTTCCTCTTTCGCACTGCTATACTATACGCTATACAGCTGCTTGCAACACGTTCAAACGGGCTCTCGAAAGCTCGCAATAGCGCGACACCACAGAGACTGGTTGCAAGAGCGCGCGACAACTCCTCACCCGCAGCCATGGCGCCCATCCTCCGCTTCCCTCGACCTAGAGTATGTCTACCACCCCAAACACCGCCTACAGTCTGCTAACGCGATTGTGAACAGTCCTTCCTCAACTTCGTCCCCCTCCGCACAGCCACAGAATTCATCTCCTTCACCCTCGCCATCAACAAAATCACCGGCCTCTACGGCATCCTCGCCCTCTTCACCGGCTACCACCTCAACCCGCTCCAACTGAGCCACTACATCTACTCCCTCCTCGTCCTTGGCCTCATATGCTACCTCACACCCGCCATAAGATCACGCCCAGACTCCGAGACAGCGTTAAAAGTAGTCGGACTTGCTTGGATGTACGTGCTGGATACCGTGATAAACAGTGTTTATACGGGACTGTTCGGATTAGGATGGTTTGTGTTGTTAGCGCAGCATCTCCATGATCGGATCCCATTAGATGGAGGCTATGGGGCTCCGGGCGGGAAGACAATGAACGACACAGCCGGCTTCACCTCCCCCGAGCACCCAGGCGTCAGCTCCGTGGAGGTCGTAGCCACGCCCACACCCGGCGGGCAAGCAGCCGTAGCTGTGCCTTCATCTGGCGGAAGTCTGGGAGGAGCGGTATTCCAAAAAGAAAGTATCATGTCGCTCGTGGTCCTCGGCTTACTATGGGTGATCAGAATCTACTTCTGCCTCATCGTCCTCTCATTCGCGCGGTCGACTGTACGGGCGCACATCGCGCAGACCTCCACTGGGTACTCTGCTAGCGAGGACCCGACTATGGCGGACCACCCTTTCAGACTTGGTAGGACGGAGGGGGATGGGTGGAGAGGGAAGGCAGGGAGGATTATGTTGAGGTTCCCGACTGCGCGATACTGGCTAGGCAAAGATGAGAGTGAAGAAGAATGGGCGCGACAGACGAGCAGTAGACTTGAAGGGGCGAGGGGGTTGAGGATTAAAGTGCCTGCTAATGGCGGCTTGGGTGAGCGGGAAAGGAGGGCTAGGAGTGGGACTGGACCACCACCACCCGTGAAGAGTAAAGCACCGCAGTAGGTGGGTGAGCATTGATTGGGTCTGGGTGCTTGGTGCTGGGTGCATTGTTGGGTATCAGCGAGTCTGGAGCTACTGGCGCATCGACCTACGAGCTTATTGAAGGCATGCATTGCGAGCATTTGGTACGTGGTCTGGAAGTGAGAGTAATGTGTATCACATAAAGCAGTACGCTTCGGGTATCATCGTACAGACTTGTTTGTACATTGTCTACTCTCACGCTCCCTCAGTTTGATGCCTTCCCACCTTATGAGCCTGACACCCAGCGTGGCGAGAGACCCCAATTGCCCCCCCCGCCTCATTAAACGCCAGACGCCGCGCTGCAGTGCAAATGCGCCAAACCCCACCGTCTCGCTCAAGTGATGTACAAGAAGCCTATCGCGTCCGTCCGCGCATCGACAATCACTGCGCCAGAGCGCGTGTTCTTCCTCGCCGCTGCCATGGAAGATGGGTTGCGCTTTCGAACAGCAGCCAGGCCATGCTGTGCTACAGATTCTCTCGCGCGTGCTCGCTGCATTGCCACTTTTGGTTGCATGCAGCGTCGGCCGCGTCGGAGGTGCTTGGAATGAAGCGTGTAATAGTAATTCCTCACAGATTTAGCAGTTGCAGCCGCCTTCGCTCTCCGGTTTCTGTGGGTTCACGTTGACATCGATCGCTAGGCACGCATGGTCAGCACATATCCTCCCTCGCCACCACAGCCGAGAGTCTTGATAGGCTTACTATTAGCAACCCCCTGCTGCCCCTCCCCTTCCATGCCAGGTAATGCCTGAGCTATCCGCTTGAACAGTGCCTTTACGTTGTGCCCGACCTTTGCGCTCGTCTCAATAAACATGAGGTTGTGCTTCTTCGCCTCCTCCTCCCCCTGCGCAACAGTCACCTCCCTCTTCTCCCCCAAATCCGTCTTATTCCCCACCAACACAATTATCACATCCCCTCCCCTCTCCCCCCTAACATCATCCACCCATTTCCTCGTCTGCTGGAAGCTCTTCTGACTCGTGATATCATACACCACAACCGCTACACTTGAATCCCTAATATAACTCGGGATCAGCGAGCGGAATCGCTCTTGGCCGGCTGTGTCCCAGAGTTGCAATCGAACAGTGCGGTCTTCGAGGTACATTGTTTTGGACAAGAAGTCGATTCCGATGGTGGCTTGATAGGTGGAGTCGAAGGAGTCGTACATGAAGCGGGTTATTAGGGAGGTTTTGCCGACGGATTGTTCGCCCAGGAAGACCAACTTGAACTTCTTCAAGGGGTTTGTATATGATCCGACAGTATTCTGAGCCATTGTGGAAGGCAAAGACGGGGGTAGGGTGAAGGAGGTGGTGCACTCTCAGGCGGTGGTCGCTGTCGGGTGTATGGGTGTAGATGTGGTGTACGTAGGGTGGATACGTTCGTTCGGCGGTGTTGATTCTGCTGAGTGTCGCGTGTAGGCTTCGATCAGTTTGCTGTTTTGCTTGTTTGCGCTGCTGTTGTTGTATGCTCGTACGATCATCAAAAGTGCTGCTCCTGAGGATGTCATCCACGAGGCAGTGACAGGGATTTCGGCGTAGACGATCTCGCCCCGGTCCCGAGTCCTCGGTCCCCTGCAGCGGCCGCTTCCGCTTATCCGACATTGGAAATTCTTCGATATCGCACCTCAGAAACACACCATCCTCCCATCGAACACATCGAGTCATGGCGCCCACACTAGAAGCCCCAGCAGCCCACTCGCAGCCCTCTCGCAAAGGCAAGAAGGCGTGGCGCAAGAACGTCGATCTCACCGAAGTCACCTCTGGCCTCGAAAACACCCGCGACGAGATCATTCGCACAGGCGGCGTCATTACCGAACAACCCGCCGATGCACTATTCGCTACAGACTTGACGGGCGATACAGAGGTAGCGAAGAAGCAGCAAGGCAAGAAGCTGCTGAAAGCGGATGAGATTATTGCGAGGCGGAGCGCTGTGCCGGGACTTGATGGGCGAAAGAGGAAGGCCGGAGAGATTGTGCCGACGGGGAGTAAGAGGTACAAGAAGGGCGATTATGTCAGTCATAAGGAGCTGCAGAGACTGAAGAATGTTGCGGACAACATGGGCGGTGTCGCTGTAGACGAGGCTCCTGCGCAGGATCCTTGGGCGGAGGCTCCCTCGATAAAGGACCCGAGACTTACCTTCTTGGATGAGGAGCAGAAGAAGAAGGCACCGGAGACGCTTAAGCATGCTCCTGTGTCGTTGCTTGCGAATGGCAAGCCTCTACCAAGCGTCCGCAAACCCGCAGCAGGCAAATCGTACAACCCTCTCGTAGGCGACTGGTCCGCCTTGTTGGAGCGCGAAGGCGCAGCAGCAGTTGAAGCCGAGAAAGCTCGTCTAGCTGCCGAAGCTGAAGCGGCCGAGAATGAAGCGCGCATCCAAGCCGAGGCAGAGAAGGTAGAAGCGCAGGAGAAAGACGAGTACGCCACTGACTACGAGAGCGAATGGGAGGGTTTCCAATCCGGCGCCGAGCAAGAAGAGGTGCATGTGAAAAAGTTTGTAGGCCGCAAGACGCCAGCGGAAAGGAATAAGGTGAAGGCGAGGAAGGATAGGGAAGCCAGGGAGAAGTGGGAGAAGAAGCAGAAACTACGCGATGCGCAGGAAAAGTGTATCGCTCAGATCGCCCGTGAGATGCGCGCCAAAGACAAAGCATCTCGCCACTCTGGCTCTGGCCCTGGCCCTCTCGTCAGCCAACAGAACGTCTCCGTCTCCGACTCCGACGCCGATGAAGACGCGGCAGAGGAACTGCAACGCCGCCGCTTCGGCAAACTTGCGCTCCCCGAGGCACCGTTGGAGGTAGTTCTACCAGACGAGCTTCAGGACTCGTTGAGGAGATTGAAGCCAGAGGGCAACCTGGTTAGTGAGCGGTATAGGAATCTGTTGGTGAATGGCAAAGTAGAGGTCAGGAAGAAGAATTGGCAGTGGAAGCAGCCCAAGACGGAGAGGACGGAGAAGTGGAGTTACAAGGATTGGAAGTTGAAGTGAATTGAGGGAGGTGGTATGAAGGGTTGCGCTTGGCAGGGTGGTGGTGGTTGATGTAGAGGGGGAGGTAGGGGGTCAGGTAGTCAGTGTATCCACGTACTGGCACATTCACTTCACCTCCTAATCAGATCATATCTTCAAGGAGTAGTCTACGTCTCGCTCGGCCTCCTCAACTCTTCTCTTGTCATCATACAGGTCTGCGCAGCTCACCGATGTCGCGTTCCCCTTTCGGGATTCAAAACTACCAGCAAGGCCGCTCGCCGATTAAGGTCTGATGCCAGTCCACTGATCTTGTCAGTCTACTCTCATCAAGAACCTGATATCGTTGGTCAAATGCGTCCAACCAGACCGCCAAGATCAGTGGCCTGGCATCAAGCATCCAGAGCTCAGCAGGCGTACTCGTAGAAGTTCCTCTTTGCTTTGGATGGGGACAGCTACATCCAAGGAGGCTTGACCGACCAGGTCACTGGTATACCGAATCGGAGAGGGGTATTTTCATCGTTGACGACATTTCACGAATGCAAGTCGCTTCGAAGTCTGGAATCCCCGTAGCCGCGACGATGAGATGCGAGCGCCGGCAGCCTTGCAGCTCCAGGGCGTACGGCAAGCCGTACTATACCGTAACGCATCCTTTCCGTTATAGGATCTCGGTGTACTGTACCCTACGGCCACGGCGTACCTCCTACCACACCCGGCCGCAACCCTAGTTAGGCCAGACCCTACCGGACTAAGACTATGGCATATCAACTTAGGACTAGCTTCAAGCGAGAACTGGACAGCCTTCTGGATTCCATACGCCCTTTGTGCCGAAACTCGACACAGCAGAGTGCAACAGTCTATTGCCTCCGGCAATCAAGCAATCTCCACATTGGAACCAGCGACTGTACACGTAGTGCGGTCACTGTCTTTTACTCCAACACTCCATCCTCGCACGGACGAGCTCTACGTCGACAGTCTCGATCCTCCGACACCCGTGATGGCTGGGCTGCGGCGCAGTCTCCGCGCTTCACGAAGGGATCTGCACGCACCTAGTAAGCTTCCTCATCGACTGACTTCCTGGCTGGGCCACATCAACTTCCGAGCCCACCTCGAAGATCCTATTCGGACTACCTATGCTACGGACCCGACTAGGTTTAAGCAGCGCGCAAGGCAAGGCATTCGAGTCAAGCAAGGGTGTCATGGCCTAGGATGTCTGGAGATGTAGATTGGCTTGAGAAAATCTTACAGAGGTACATACTGTTCCAGTAAGTTGCACCGAATGCTTGAAAATCGGATGTTCCTTAACTCACGTTGAGTGGGCGTGATAGCATTGAAGTCCAGCGTTTTCAGCCTCTGGAATGATGCGCAAGAAGGTCTGCTCTGCTCATACAATTAGCAGCTATAAAACGCCCTCCCTTCCAACCTCTGCCTGTGGAGTGGAGCTCCAAGCCCAGGATTCTACTAGCCAGATGGTAGAGAAACGTACCGGAGCCATGGGACGCTGAAAGACTGTCATCGCTTTACTCACGATGTCTGGTTTGCCGTCCTGAATGGCTACTGGTGTGCGCAGCTGAATCCAACCTGAGATACTCGCCTCGTGACTGGTTTCCACTGCTTGTACACACTACTACTTGCTATCGCCTGCATCTATACAGCCGAGATTCGCATCAATGGACCACTCGCCCCTCCGACGGCTGCCGGCCGAGCTCCGACTGCTCTTCTACGAGTTCGCCCTTGAGCGCAACGAACCCGTCAGGCTCTATCGCCGCATGGAGTGGCAAAGGGGCGGCTACATCCAAGTACCCGATCGGCCCATCTGCAGGGCACGAGCAAAGCTAGAAAGGCATTCACTAGCACTCACGCAGACTTGCGCCCTGATCCGCCGTGAGTCTGCACGCATGTTCTACCGGCAGAACGACTTCGAACTGTGCTTGGGCAACATGCTCTCCAACCTCTACACCCCTCACCTACGCCGCCGCCAGAATCTCGACATTGCAGTGTACAACAACTTGATGTATCCTTTTGTGGATCAAGCTATCAATACACTGGGACGATCGAACGTAGCGGCCATGCGCTCGTTGGCCATCGGCTTGGAACTGGACGACAAGAACTCCATTCCTCCGGTTCCTGTTTTCTCTGGGCTGCTGCGCAGTCTGGAAGACCTTCATCGAGAGCTTTCTGCTTGCAGGGTTCACCTCGTCCTCACGTTCAGGCTGTTCCACACCGATTCCGCGGATCTCTTTCCGTCCGACGGGTTGGGGGAAGACATCGATGCCACGTATACAGTGGACTTTGATGATCTTGTTGGGTCGATGCGACGAGCGAGAGGGGAGTTTGAAGCCAGCAAGGTCAGCGGTGATTGGGGGCACATGGACGAGAACGATGTGGATAAGCTTGAGGAGATTTTGGGGGAGTGGGAGAAGTTTGCGCTGCTACTTCAGCAAGAAGAATGAGGATACCTGGAAGTCAGCAGAGTAGTCCTGGACTTGCTGTTGCTTTTCTGGGAAAGCGGTAAGGGTCGAGCCAAAGCCACGGGACGCGAAAACACTAACGACGCTTGACCCACACGATCGAATTCGCCGCCTTCAGAGGCCACTGGTGTGCGCAGAGATATTCGTCTTGTGCAAGCACTGAACTTCACTGCTTGTACGCACGAATTCTCTTGGCATTTTCCTTTCAGGAGGCTGAGAGCGCGCATCGATGAACCACTCACCCTTGGAATGCCTGCCTGTCGGGCTACGTCTCGAGATCTACGAGTTCACCCTGTCACACGAGGGACCCATCCAGCTCTATTACCGCTGGGACCAGCACAATCAATCATTCGTCCTCGACCGCCCCTACCGTAAGACGGACGGACTCCCATGCATCCTAGCACTCACCCAAGCATGCCGGCAAATCCGTGCCGAATGTGGACGCATGTTCTACCAGCCTAACAACTTCGAGCTGGATACGGACGACCTTGTTATGTCTATCCGACCCTGGGATCCAGACTTTTCGACGTACGACCGCAGAAACTTCCCTCTCCTGGACATAGCCATCAGCACGCTTGGAGCGCTCAATTTCGCTGCCATGTCTTCGCTCACTATTACTATGAACAAGCTCAGGGCTACTAAATGGCTACGAACAACTTACCGGCCTGTCAAAGGTTTTTTGCGCCGCCTCCACGCTCTCAGTCGGAGCCTCACGACCTGTAAGGTCCGCCTTGTCTTCACGGTCGGAATGGACCTGTCTTAGCCCGGACACAGAGGAAGATGTTAGGCATAGGGTCGCTTATACTGTTGACCTCGACGAAATCGCCGAGTCTGTAGAGCGGAACAGAGAGAAATTCGAAGATTGTAGGGTTAGCGGGTGCTGGATCAATTGTCCCCTTCGCCAAGTGAACTGGATGTGCTCATCACTGCAGGATTGGGGCGAGTTTCTGCTGGCACAGGATGAGGAACGATTGTTTGAAGCTTTCGGGGGACTCTCGCGTGCAGTGCATTGCGATGTTCTGGCCCGGGGGGTACCGGCTGTATGGTACAAAGTTTCCCAGAGCCGTGGCACGCTGGGGAGGGTTCTCTGATTCACTCTCGCCGACTTCAGCACTGAATCAACTTACCTACAATTTTCAGCCAACACCACTGCACACACCCTGACTGCCTTGAAGCTGCCCTCGAGTCTAGCTCTACTGTAAGGACGATGGACATGTCACCTCTCCAGCGCCTGCCGGCCGAACTACGCCTTGAGATCTACGAGCTTGTCCTTATACAACCGAAACCGATTGAGCTTGGCTACCATGACCCTTATCGCCGCTATAAGAGACTAGGCCGGCATTTCCGCTATTGGCGTCGGGAATTGCCGCACATATTAGCACTCACGCAAACTTGCGGGCAGATCAGGAATGAGTGTGCGGGCATCTTCTACCAGCGCAATGACTTTGAGCTAGCCCTAGGTAGCTCGATCAAATCGCACCATGGATGGAATTGCAGCAAGGAAGGGTATAGCGGTATGCTGTTCCCTCCCTTCCATAACTTCACTAGCGCCGTAGGACTGGCGGACGTAAGTGCCATGCGTTCTCCAACCGTTAGCCTGGACCTCGACGACGGGAACATTTATCTCCCAGACCAGAAACATGCTGTCCCTGGGTTACTCTGCGCGTTATGCGCTCTTCAGCGAGAATCACCAGCGTGCAAGATCTCCCTCGATGCGACGCTAGAGCTGTCTTACTACGACGGTTGCGCTTGCGACGTGATAGAGATTCGAGTCGACATACCGTGGATTTTGGGGACGCTGTTACATCGATGCAGCGCGCTAGAAGGGATCTCGAGATGAATACGACTAGTGGATATTGGGAGGAATATGAGTACGACCGCGAGGGAGAGCTTGAAAAGGTCCTGGTGGAGTGGGAGGAGTTGGTGGAGTCTTTGGGGTGATGTCTTTTAAACGAATAACTGGAAGAGAAGGTACGGCTTCTAGCCTGATATTTCTCCCTTCATTCATGGAACGGATGGAGATTGGGCGCTATTGGCCAAGCACTGGGACTTATGCGACAGTTGGCATGTGAACGACCTCGAAGTTGGATAGATGTCTGAGGGAACGATGTGCACAGTCCTTACGTAATGAGTCGTGACAGCGAAGCGCACAGGGAGTCGGTGGTGTGCGAGGATTCGCTCATCGTAGCGTGGCGTGCATGGCTTGTAGGTGGTTCAGTACAGGAGCGAACGCACATGCTAACTTCGAAGCCATGAGAGGCTTGCTCGCTGACCTCTCCGCACCTATCACCTATACTCTCCTCACCTCTTCCGGCTCTGAGTCTGCTTCATACTGTGCAAGGAATGTTGATATGATACAAGTGGAGCGCCCATATTTCTCTGCCCCTCGAGATGGCTTACGTGCCCTTTGGAACTTGTCGACGCGATCGAAAGACATGGATGGCAATTTGAAGGTGGCGAAAGAACTCGAACGGCAAGAGTCCCCTCCGAATGATTAGACCGCTCGCTCCGAAGCACGGTGCAGCATGCAGCGAAGGACTCGTGAACTGCAGTCTAACGCAGGAGTGACGGTACGAGGGTCGGTGACAATGGTCATTGCCGCTCACCGTCTCGGACATACAGGACTATTCCGAGTCGACGAAAGGGCGAAGCGACGGACAGATGGCGCTCTCACTCTTCGAAGATCTCTAACAATCCGGATTCCCCCGCAACCGTCTAAAGCACGCTACAACAGCCATTCCGACGTGTCGACTTTTCGAGAATGCGGCAATGTTAAATGTCGACAAGCCTCGGCAGAGAGTGGTGCCAGCGAGTCATGCACTGCGAGTGGCAAAGAATCGAGTGACTGAAGGAAAACAAATCCCCGATTGGCTGGTCGGGTCTCAGAAGGAGGAAAGCGCACAATCAAATGTGACTCGGTACTGGGCATTTGCGCCTTCCAGCCGCAAGCATCTCACATCGCTTTTTTCGTCACCTTCAAAATTACCACTGTAGCATCTTCAAACCAGAGCTTGGATTGTCGAAGGCACGCCAGTCGCAGGCGTGGCGGATGGAAAAAAACGCTGAGGTATTTGGCGCACCAGAGCCCAGCCAGAAGATGACCAGCACAGAGGCCTCCTCGCTGCTGCGCCTACCGGCAGAACTTCGTCTCAGCATCTATGAATACGCCCTCACCTACTCCGCACCGATCGAGCTGAGCTACCGGCCCAAATGCAAAGTGCCAGGCAAGAAAGTACAAGTGTTCGAATCAACACAATCCGGCTTGCTAAGCGTTACGAGGACATGTCGCCTCTTTCGGCATGAATGCGACAAGATCTTCTACGGCAAGAATTCCTTCGTCGTCTACGTCCCGATATGCTACGCTACTCCCGACCCCGTGGACATGAAGAACGATTTGAACGGCCTTTCCCGATCATTGACCACTTTGTCGATGCTGTTGGAAAAGAGAACGCTGCTAAGATACCGGCGCTCACGGTCGATCTCGGTGGTACTCGCGACACGGCGAAGTTGTGCACACGCAATGTTCAGGATCAGGCGCTCGCACAGGGCAGCGTGTCTGTTATGGGCGCCGTGTTCGACGATCTTCATGAATCTGTTCGAAGCTCTCCGCATCGTCGTCTGAGGCTCAAGATCGACTTGGGGATGTGGACTTTTGATGCTTGCGAACCCGTGATATTCTTCCCGGTCGAGCTGGATATGGCAATGCAGCCGTAGATGTCGGAGCAGCGAGGGTGGCCTTTGCGAAAGATGAAGCGAATGACAAGTGGAACGACTGCTGATAGGGGATTGTGATAGGATTGAGGCGCTACTGAAGGACTGGGAGACGACGCTGCGAGGTAGTGAGGCAGGGCAAGAGTAGGACGTGCGAGCTCCAGCAACGAGTTCGGCCATGGTACGATATCTCCAAAAGCAAGCGGCAGTCTCAGATATCTGAGACGGCCTCTAAGGGTGCTACCCATCAGTACACTGTGGGGTGCAAGGGTGATGGACGAGAAAATCTCGTACTTCCATGTGCTTCGGAACTTCCAACAGATGCCGACATTCATGGAAAAGGCAATGGACGAATTGTGAGTGGCATGTGCAGTGGCGAATGGGACAGTTGTGATAGCGGCGAGATGCATCTGGTAGGCGAGGTCTTGGAGGATTGGAAGTTGGCCTTCGTCGACTAAGCGGAGACTGGAGCAGGATCTCGGAAACTGGATGACAGCAAATGCGATGCCTGGCATCAGCTTGCCACATTGGCCCCAAGATACCATGTCAGTACATTCTGCATCTCCGTACTCGAGGTAACAATCGAGTTACTAGCATCCTTGTGGCAATCTGGCAATAGTGAGCGTATTGGTATGGCATCAATGGTACGGTATGGTTACCGGTCGGTATTAATTGGTATGGTATGGGGGTCCGGCGGTAATGGTATTAATGGTATGGAGATTTCGAGGTCCCGGATTGCCTAATCGGGCATCCCAAGCCTGGTTTGGCCCCCAACGGAACGACCCGGGCCTTATCGGTCAAATGGTATGGAGGTCGCTGTTATGGGTACGATGAACCCCTACACCGGACCATACCATACCAATAAGCTCACTGTCTGGCAATCCCAGAAGGCAGCTGCTCGCCTGCTGAGGAGCCCCGAGAAACCTTCTGGTTTTGCCTTTCTTGTACTGCAGGCTTTATGACCTGCAGGAGGTGTGCGGACTTGCGTCATCTTCGTTGAGATCGGAGCTACAGAGCTTGGTAGCTTGCTTGAGGCATGTCTGATCCAAGTCAGTCACGGTCGAACGTACCTATCTTCGAGCAGTGGCGAGCACGCAGCAGGCCGTTTGATAGTGATTCGCTGTTTTTCGAGTCTGTCTGGTGGTAAGCGTTGTGGACATTCCGATGAGCACTGTACCTATCATCTCTGCTTTACGTTCTCAAGGTGGCGATGTACGCTTTGTCTGCTAGCATCCCGGGTACAACGATAGGTGCAGTTCCCGGATTCTCAAAGTTTGCAAGCTCGATTATTTCAAGCCGGTCGAGCGGTATACACAGCCTTCTTCGGGTCTCGGCAGCGTTAGTGATCGTCAACGCAGCGTGATGAAAAGAGCTATAACCTGAACCCAATGCGGACGACACGCAAAGATCGACATTGGGGTGCGGGGAAGGTTTGGGGCGATCTTCGCCGGTCTCCAGGACTACTGTTTGCTAGCAATATCACGTCAGTGAGATACGCCGAGGTTCATCAAGATCATCCCCCTAATCATCGTACACCTGTAGTATGCTGTGAGGGACGTTGTACATATGTACCTTCGCTCGGGCGAAGCTACGGAGGTGGACTCCAGCAAATCATGATACTGCGGTCGGATTGGGGTTGGTCCTGATTAGCAGTATAAGTACCAGTGTGACATCCTCTTCCTCCCATGTCAAGACCTCCGTCGATAGCATACTTCCACCACGACCAGGCTACGTATCCCAACCTCATCAACATCAGACGAACATGAAGCTCTCCACATCCTACGCCCTTGTGGGCGCTTCCATCCCGTTGGCCATGTCTTTCCCATTCAAGGCGATGGAGGAAGCCCGACGAGCGAACCCAGAGATTGCTGCTCGCGCTGCTGAGATTTTGGACAAGCGACAAGTCACCGCCGACAGTGCCACTCCCTTGTTCGAGCCGGTGCCCATATTTAACGAAAAAGCCCAGTTCATCAACGTCGCTCCTGGCAGTGGACACGAGTACGTGGCACCAGGACCCAATGATCTCCGAGGGCCGTGTCCTGGATTAAATGCATTCGCCAACCATGGCTTCTTACCACACAACGGCTATGCGACAATCACCCAATTCATCGATGCCACCAACACGGTCGTCGGTATGGGACCGGACCTTGCAGGTTTCCTTGCCGTGTATGGTGCTGCCATCGATGGTGACTTGACTGCTTGGTCCATTGGCGGCACTCCAGGACCGTCCATCTCTGGACCATTGGGTCTTGCATCGCTGGGTAACGGCATCAGCGGCTCACATAACAAGTACGAGAGTGACGCCTCTCCCACTCGTCCTGATCTTTACGAGACCGGCAACGACTACAAGACTCAGGCGGACCAATTCCAGCAGCTGATTGACGCCTCTCCGGGTGGCCAGGTGACGCTTGACTCTCTCAACAGCTTCCGCTCTTCGCGGTTCGACACCCAGATCGCCAACAACCCTTACTTCTTTAATGGTCCCTTCACTGGTGTACTCGTCCAGCCGGCGGCGTACACCTTCATCTACCGCTTCATGGCCAACCACAGCGCGGAGAATCCTTACGGCCTGCTCAACTACGATGTCCTCTCGACCTGGTTCGGCATCACTGGCTCTTCCGGTAGCTACACCGCGAACCAAGGGCAAGAGAAGATTCCCATGAACTGGTACCGCCGCGCCATTGAATACCCTTACACCAACGAGTACTTTGTTGCCGATGCAGCCAACATGGCCGCCGTCTACCCCAAGTTCCTTGACATTGGCGGTAACACTGGCAAGACGAATACTTTCACTGGAATCGATGTTGCCAACTTCACCGGCGGTGTCATGAACGGCCAGACCCTAGCACAAGGAGACAACTTCGCCTGTCTCGCCTACCAGTTCTCCGCGAATGCAAAGCCCGACGTTGCGCTCGGTGCCCTGACGCAGTTGGCAAGCGCTACCAGCAAGCTTACGAGCGCTTTGAGCTGTCCACAATTAGAGAGCATTGATGAATCGCAACTCCAGCAGTTCCCGGGCTATCAGAAGAGCTCGTGAGCACCAGCCTGGATTTCATCAACGCATTCAAGCTCGTTCATGTAGATAGACACACAACTGCCAAGTTTTAATTTCCTCCTCACTGCCTCACGCACGTCTCACATTCTCACGAATCGTTTTGTCTCGTCTTTCATTGGGAGTGCTCCACCTCCCATTAAGAAAGTGTACCGCTCGTTCTCCCCATCCATCGCGTATTCATCATCCTCTACGCCTTGATCGACTCCGAGGGCTCCATGGTAGCGCAAATATGGCTGCCAGTGTTCGTGTGTCGCGCATTTGAGCAGGCTTTCAACTTGACGTGGGACGACACAGTGCAGATATACCTGCTAAGTGACGAGGTGTATGGCAAGCTTCTGGCGCAGAATCCGAGTGTTGCCTTCACGCTCGGCGCATCGCTACGGCGTCAAACACGTCCGACGCCACCGTAGAGATCAGGGTGCCGTATTAGGCTTTCCACTTGGAAGTATCGCCGCCATACGTCAACTCTAGCTTAAGGTACTTTCTACTCCGGCGGGCGTAGAACTCGTCTTAGTTAGGGTAGCTAATAAACGCACGAATAGTAAATAGAGCGTCTATACGTTCGTACGGCGTATCTAATTAGTTTATTCGTTTATATTTAGTAAATAGAGGTTCTATACGTTATTATTTATCTATTACTTTCTAATTAAGCGAAAAATCGCTAGAGGCTCTATAGTAAGTTTAGTACTATCTTAGATAGTAGTAGAGTTAGCTATATTATAGTAGCTAGTATTAGAGTTAGTTTTAAGTACCTTATCGTTACTAGAAGCTCCTATACGTACTAGTATTACTTAATTTAATAAGGCGTTACTTATACTAGCTCTTTAAGTACTAGTAGGCTTCTATTAAGCTATTCTTTATATACTAGTACTCCTTATTTAATACGTAGCTAGCTATACTAAATTAGCGCTCGTCTATAGCGCTACTTACTAGTATAGTATAAAGATCGAATACTATATAACGTAATACTAGAAAGCGCTCGTAGTTTATAATCTACTATTATAATAGATTAGTACCTAGTTTAGTACGTAGTTCCTTAAGGTACTTATTAAGATCGTCGAGCGCTATAACGTTATTACTAAGAAGGTTGTACTACTTAAACTTACTATACTATCGAGGTTAATTACGTCTACTCTTCTAGAGTTTACCTCTTTACTAAAGTAGAGCTCGTACTCGTAAAATAGCTTCTTTACTATAACCTTCGCCTTCTTAATCTAGATAGAGTATATACTATAGCCTACTTCTACTCGAACTAGCTATACTTAAATACTAGATAAAGAACAATTGCTACTTAGTATACTAGAGTCTTATTACTAAGCTTATAGTATTTATTAAGCTTCTTCTAGCTAAAGTTAACTATTACTTTAAAGTAAGTATTTAGTAGGTACTCGTACTTCTTCTTCTAATCTTTAAGCTTAGTAAGAAGGTAGTTAATAGCCTATAGTAACTTATATAGAGCTCTATAGTAATACTCGTAGTAGTTTAACTATATAGTCTTACTATAGCTCTTTAATAGCTTAAGTAAATCCTTAATCTTCTTAAGCTCGAGCTAATTGTTAGCTATAATAATATCGTCTCTATAGAGGTCGTCGTTATTATCTATAAAGTATATCTAGTAGAAGTTAATTACGTCCTTTAGAAGTAGCGTACGCTCGAGTATATTAAAGGTACTATTCTAGTAAATACCTCTATTAATAACTAAGTCTAATAATCGCTCTATATCTAGTAATACTTCCTTCTACCTACTCTTAAAGAACTAATAGTATAGTAGAGTCCTTTAAGTATAAATAATAATATTATAAAGCTTACTAATAGGCTCCTTCTTACGCTAAACCTTTAGCTACTCTTACTCGTTCTTACTATATAGTACCTTCTTAAATTTAGTAACTATATTATTACTAAGCTTATTATCTATTAGCTCTAAATTGTAGCTACTTTAAGTATTATAAATAACGTCGTTAATATAGTCGATATCTATACTATAAAGAATAGCCTATTATATAGGCTAGATAGAATTCGTTCTCGATTCTAAGACCTCTTAAAATTCGACTCGAATTTCGCTAAAAAGTCGCTATTCTTTCGATAAGATTACTAGCTAGTAGTTCCTATACCTTTTAAGAGTTAATAGGCTTCTTTTAAGAGACTATATAGCTCTTCGAAAATAAACTCTAATTTTACTATAGAATTTATCTCGAATTCTACTAGACCTTAGA
>JAKLLW010001361.1:0-15805 GCA_022814695.1 Neocatenulostroma microsporum
TTCCCAGTAACATCCCCCAACCAAGGCATCCTGCTCTCAACAAAGAACTCCACGCTCGGCTGCGTTTGGTCTTGCATAGAGCCCGTGTGTAAGACGACCATGCCGGGGACGGCTTGGGGCTTCATGAACAATGGGCTTCCCTGTTCAACGCATAAGCACATGTCGACGCAGTCGGAGCGCCAAAAAGGTAAGCGGGTCAGGATGAGGTGGTCCGACGTACGCAGTTCGAACAGAAGTGCCTAAGAAGCACGTTACCGGTCTTCGTATCGCCGTCTTCGTAGCTTTTCAGTTTGTCTTCTCCCCTCTCGAACTTGAGTTCGGTGTTTAGGAGGCGGTAGTTGTGGGCGAATGATGAACCGGAGCCTTTTTGACAATTACCTGCGTAACGTCAGCAGACGTCTCACGTTCTATCAAAGAGGATTGTAGGTAGAGGTATATGCGTACTGCAATGGCAAATCACAGCGCCTTTGTCCACACCCGTTACTGTGAGGGAGACGGCGCCGCAGAGGCAGGTTGTGGACTTTGTTGAGATTTTCTTGGGTGGCTTTTTTGGGGAAGACATTGTTACGATCAATGCAAGTGCTTGTAACAATCAGGTGGTCGTGATTCTGGTGAAGTTGATGTCTCAATGTTGAGCCGAGGTCCGTCGTGGAGGCAGTGACATCTTTCTCGCGCCCTTCGCGTCTCTCTTCTTTACGTATGCCTACAGTACAGCAATGAGAGAACTTGAGGCATCGTAGTCCTCATGGATCAGAGCGTGTATTACAGACAACTACACGCAAGTCCTACGGCTCGCTGTGAACTTCATTTCCACTCGACGGTTGCACTCCTTTGCCAACACGTCTCGGCTTGCTAGGCCACCACCTTAGCAACAAGGCATCGAGCTTAGATACTTACTTAAGGTACTGCTCCGAGTAGGTACTCCTCGGGCTTTTGTGAGGGACTCCAGTGGACCAATGACTCTGCTTAGGCGTCCTGCACAGCCTGTATCGCGAGCATTGTTGCAGTATTTTCGAGAACGCAGGGGACTGGGGAACAGAAACTCCGAGGTCGGGCGCGCCCCCGCAAAATTTGTAAGTAGTATTCCCGTAGTCGGAGTCTAGATACCTATAGTACAAGAACACTATATCCTTAACGGCGTTAATAACCTCTCGACCGTACTAACAATAGTATATACTATCCTCGACGCCGCTAACAACCCCTCGACCGTACTAAAACCGATAGAAAACATTCTCGATAGTATAGAAAAGCGCTCGACTGCGCTTACCGCTACTTTAAAAATCTTACTATCGCTTCAAAAATCTCGTCTCGTCTTTACTAGATTATCTAGTATTACTACCTCCTCGCTACAAGTATATAGATACGACAATAGGTAGTAAGTACTAGCTAGAGACTACTACTAACTATAGAAGTAGCGCTAGAGGCGTTACTATAGCGATAGAAGAAAAAGTAGCCTACGACAAAGCCTAAGCTTAAGTAGTTAGACTATAAGCGGTCGTCCTACCTTCGTAGTTATTATTCTCGCTATAAAGTACGCCTATTATTATCTATAGCGCCGTCTAGTTACGAATAGAGTTTGCGGCTATCTAGACTATAGGATACCTCGCTACTATTAAGCCTACTATCTTTACTACTAATATAGCCGTCTTTACTACCTCTATAGTCGTAGCTACTAGTAGTACTATTATAGACTCTTCTACTATAGACTACTCTACTACCCTCTACGTCTCGGTCCTCGCTACTATAACGGACTACTTTACCTATAGTTCTACTACCTTAAAGAGCTAGCGTACCTCCGTCCTTATACTAGTATACTCTTCCTACTCGGCCGGTACTTAGCGCCGATACTACTAACGTAATTAGGCTTAAGTAAGCTATCTTCGCTCTTCTTAAAAAGCTAGTACGATAGGACGAGCGTACTTCTAAGACCTTCGAATACGGTAATATCGTACGCTAGCTCTCTAAGTAAAGCGTCTATCCTATTAAGGGCTAGTACTTCGTATAGACTATTAGCGCGCTAGCCTATAAAGATTCTATCCTAGTAGCTAGCGAAGGACTACGTAGATATATCTATCTTATCGCTCGGTAGCTACTATAGAACTAGTATAATACAATCGCTAAAGCTACTATAGCCTTCCTTATCTATATACTAAAGAATATTCGGCCTCTAATAGGCTCTATAAATATAGCTAGTCTACTAGAGTTACGAGTAGGGCCTAAATATCCTCTTAAACTCTACCTCCTTATATAATAACCTCTACGAGAGACTCCGTACTAGGAACCTTACCTTCGAGCTATTAACCCTTATATAGGCTATATTATATAAGCTAGACAACTACTAGGTTAAACCCTCTAACGCCGCTTCGTAGTTCGCCTATTCTATAGAGTCTCGGTAGTAGGACGAGGTTCTAGAACCTACTAGGGAGGTTATCGATACTATCGAGGACGATATTAGCTATATCGGAGAGGTTATTTAGTCGGTCGAGGACGATATCGCTCCTATCGGAGGTATTATCTAGTCTATCGAGGTACTAAGTATAGTTTAGACTACGTATCTTACTCTAATTACCGAGTAAGATAAGATAGCTAGAGAGCTAGATAATGTAGCGCTATAAGAAGGAGGGGATAAGACGGCTAGAGAGTAAGATAATATAGCGCCGTAAGAAGGAGAGAATAAGACGGCTAGAGAGTAGAATAATATAGCGCCGTAAGAAGAAGGGGATAAGACGGCTAGAGAGTAAGATAATAATATAGCGCCGTAAGAAGAAGGGGATAGGGATAATAGTAATAAACTGTTTATAGATACTATAAAGAAGACGGACGCCGCTATTAACGCTAGTATTAACGCTAGTAATAAGGCCGACAATAAGGGTCCTTTTAGCTCGAGCGAGTACGAATCCGACAGCTATAGCGATAGTATATCGTAGCCTCCTAGAGCTCGCTTCCCTAAGTAGAGCGATACTAAGTACTTTACTAAGGAGTCTCGTAGACTATTCGAGACTATATAGGATAGTCCTAATTTTACGTCGCTAAGATACCGAGAGACAAAGAAGAAGGGGTTACGTATCCTTTACTAGCTAAAGAATCCTAATACTAGGGTTCGATTAAACGATACTAAGGACCGTAAGCTTAAATATAGAGCTAAGAAGGATTTCGAGCTCTATAACGGCGTCCTTTAGCGGAGTACTATAAACAATCGCGGCGAGCGCGTTACCTACTACTATATCTACTATAAGGAAGCGTACGATATTATAACTATAGAGTACCTTAAAGGTAGCTATTAGAGTAGAGACAAGTTTAATAAGTATATATCTACCTACTACGTTAGCTAGATAGAAGACGAGACGTCTTTTATTATAGAGAACTATATACTATATAACCTTCGGAATCGGAGTAATCTATAGGTACCGATTAATCCTATTATCTTAAACTATACGCTAGAGCGGATCTAGATCGACCTAATCGACTACTATAGCGCTCCGTTAGGGCCTTATTACTAGATTCTATATATTCGTAACTACTTCTCGCGATATAGCGTACTATTCGCCCTTAAGAATAAGATAGTAGAAGAGGTAGCCTTCTACCTCGATATCTATATTAGATACTTCTTCTCTCTAGAGATCTCGTAGAGTAATAATAGTAGCGAGTTTAAGGGCGCTCTCCTTCTTCTACTAAAACTATACGGTATTCGGGTTAAGTATAGTCTTCTCCGTACGCCGAACGTATAAGGCTCTATCGAACGTAGGAATAGTATAGTTAAGAAGAAGATATAAGGCTAGATTAAAGCAATAGGCTCTACCGAATAGTATCTCGCCTTATCCGAGATTACGATATAGATTAACGAAGCGTAGAATAAGAGTACGGGCTATCTAGCTACTAAGATTATGTTTCGGTATACTATTCCGCGGTCGTACTATAAGATCGAGGAAGGGGGGCGAGTACCTTATTATCTTCGAGTAGAGGTACGGCTACGAGACGAAGCGGACGAGGAGATCTATCTTAACGAGTAAGGTACGCGCGAGGCGTTCCTCGAAGGCGCTCCTCCTATATTAATAGACGTAATTAACCGGCTAGAAGGTATAGATAATACTAGCCGTAATACGCCCTTCCTTCTCGATTTCGAGAACAATCCTAAGCTATAGCGAGAGCGAGAGCTTTATCTACGAATACTATCGCTAAGGGTAGGAAGCGGAAGCGATAAGGACGTCTTTAGTTTAGCGCGTAAGCGCTCTCTTAGTCGAACGCCTCGTTGTAACGGCCGTAGCCGCGTATAGATACTAGTAGAAGTAAGAGTAGTACTAGCCTACTCGCTAACCGTCTCGCTCTTCTAATAACTAGTCCTTCTAGATAATAGCGATAAGGATAATATACTCTATAACGCCTCTAAGCGGAATAAAGCTAATCGCGAGCGGATTAGAGGGACTATAAAGAAGCGTAAGCTAAAGTATACCTTCCGCCTCGACGATATAGTAATACTCTCGCTTACTAAAGAAGTATAAGCGAAGTACGATACTTAGTAGTACTTCGTCTAGATTAAGTATATTAATAGGTACTATAGCGTCCCTTTATTCCGAGTACTTACTTAATACGGCTTTCTTAGCCGTCGAGTAATACTCGGCTACCTTATACTAGTAGGAGTAGGTATAATAGTAAGGGACCTCAATTTTCTAGATATTAGTACCGAAGTTAGTAAGATCTCCGAATTAGCGCTCGGTATAAAGCTATCTAAGTAATAAAGGCGTAAGATACGGTACTTCTATAAGACTTAGTACAAATTACGACAATATACCTACGTTAAGGCTAGTATCCTATATATAGTCTACTATTACGCTAGTCCCCTTAAGTATAATATTAGTAGGTATTAATAGAGCTAGGATAAGGTAGATTAGGAGTAGTTAGAGCGTAGTATAGCTTCCGAACTCGACGGCGAGACGCCTAGGGACGTAGAGGATCCCTCTACGGCCGTAGTATAGGAGTAGCCTACTAGACGAGAGCTACGCTATATATATTTCGAAGATATTATCCCTACCTAGGGTATTATTAACCCTATCGAGATAGTTATTAACCTTGTCGAGGGAGTTATTAGCGCTATCGAGGGAGTTATTAACTCTATCGAGAGAGTTGTTAACTCTATCGAGGGAGTTGTTAGCGCTATCGAGGTATAGCTATCGGCGAAAAAGACGAAGAAGAGCGTAGGTAGCGCGGCTAGTACGAACGCTTAGCTAGCCGCGAAGAAGGTAAAGAAGAATATCGGCGGCGTAGGTAAGAACGGAGCTATAGTAGTAGCGTTATTATCTACTAAGAGGCCGGCGAAGGCGAAGAGTAAGCTATCGGTAGATATATAGAAGCCTAAGCTAAAGGTAAAGGTAAAGGTAAAGAGAAAGGGAAAGGGAAAGGAGAAGACTATAAAAGAGATAGAAGCGGAGTAGGATATATTAGGACTAGAGCGGTAGAGCTCTCTAGAGCTAGAAGTTATACTAGAGCTATACTAGTACGTACCTAGCGTATATCTATACGACGGAGTCCTATTAATCCTATACGAAGGGAGATACTACTACTCTAGAGATCGCGTAGATAACGGCGACTAGATAGCCTTAGATAGCGAGATACGGCTAGACGTTATACCCGAGAAGCTAATATATTCTATTTTGTCCGACGAGAAGGACGACAACAATACGGCGAGCTATAGCTTAGCTCTTTAGTTTGTTTAATACTTCCGCCTTACCGCCTATAGTCTTAAGAGTAAAGGAAAGAATAACGACGTAATACGAAATAGAGAGGCGACCGGCTTTAATATAGTTAAGCTACTAGCGAAGCGGAATAAGGTATTACGAGAGTCTACGTTACTAGCGTCGTTTTAGATAGTCCTTATAACCTAAGTTAACTACCGCTACGTAAAGACGCTATCCGAGTAGGCGTATATACTAAGAGACCTTAGCTTAGGCTACAATCTCTTACGCGAGCTCTTAGTACTTATTCCTTCTACTAACGATAATAGCGAGAACGAGACTAGGACTATTCGAAGAGATAATTCGGTCTATTATACCTTTTAGGGCTCTATACGTTCGCTAATAGAGCGTACGGCCTAACAACTTATAAGAGAAATCTATATAGTTAAGTAGATCTAGTACCTACTAGTACTATAGAGTCCTTAGAGGCTAGCGTTACCGACTATAACAAATTAAGTATACGAGCCGCCGAGCCCGTCTAGCCCTTAGGTAGCGAAGCGTTAGTGTCGCTTATAGCGTTTACTATAGAGGGTTATCGATACCGATATCTCTAGGTCTCTAGTTAAGGCCTACTATATTTAGTAGTAGTAGTAGTAGTAGCGAGGGGAGGAGACGGCTTAGTAGGACGTTATACGCCGGAAGCTATTTACTAACCCCTTTAAACGCCCTAATCTACCGCCCTTAACGGAGGAAGAAGAAGTAGCCGAACGATAGCGAGTTCGAGATAAGACGATAGCCGAATACGAGTAGAAGCTACGGTAGTACGAGTATATAACTACTTACCGAGTATAAAGAGCCGAGCGCGAGAAGGACTTAGTATAGCCTAAGGAGTAGCCTAGCGTATTATAGTAAGGAGCGTTAATATCCGGGCTAGACGGTACTACTACTAGCGCTTAATACTAGAGCTAAGGTAGTAAGGCTCTATTTCTATATCCGTATTCTTATACTTAGATATTCTAGGCTATAGGAATAGAGCTCTATTCTTAGAACCGGATAGTCTAGCTTATAGGAATAGAGCCTATTCTCGTAACTAGATAGCCTAGCTTATAGGAATAGAGCTCTATTCTCGGAACCGGATAGTCTAGCTTATAGGAATAGAGCGTGTTCCCGTAGCCGGATAGTCTAGCTTATAGGAATAGAGCCTATTCTCGTAACTAGATAGCCTAGCTTATAGGAATAGAGTCTATTCTTACTAAGTCTATAGATACAATTATTACTTATTGTACTAGTAACTAGCTACCGGTTACTATAGCGTACTATAAATAGTATAACGATACGATCGCCTTATATAACGAGCGCTCTAACTTAATTATTAGAGGCCGTAACGTAGATATCGAAACTCTAATAGTAGAGCGAGACGAGCTAAAGGATAGAGTAAGACGAGCTAAAGAAGGAGCTAGATCTCTCCGGTCCCTTTTCCTACCTTAGCCTATAGCGAACGAAGAGCCGCCGAAGCTAGTAAGGCTAGCGCTACTAGTCGCTTATAGCCGTAGCTTTACTATCCGTTTCGGCTACGTAGGCCTAGAGGGTATTAATACTAAGGCTAAGGCTACCGACAAGGTCTCTATTACCGCCGTTACCCGTATCGTACGTAAGAGAGAGTAAGGTCCGAGTAGAAGCTAGTAGCGTATCGATAGTAATATAATTCTATAGCCTCTATTTAAGGCTAAGAAGGGAGTATAGTATAGCGAGAAGAGTAAGAAGCGTATAGCTAGCGAGGAGGCTAAAGAGATTAGAGTACTAAAGAGGGTTAAGGTCTAGGATAATAAGGATCGTAAAACCGGTAGAAGAGGTAGGATAGATAGCGGCAAAAGCGAGAGCGGCCGAAATAATATCGAAACTCGGACGGCGGAGCGAGACAAGATAAAGGAGAAGCTAGATAAGCTAAAGAGGAAGCTAGACGAGCTAAAGGAGAAGCTAGACAAGCTAAAGAAGAAGCTAGACGAGGCTCTATTCCTATATCTAGATAGCTTAGGCTACGAGAACGTAATATTAGTTAAGTATTTCTACCTTAATAATAGTGTTTTCGACGCTATCGAGGATACTAGCCTATGTTTTCGCTATCGTTAGAGGGTTTTCTACACCGTCGAGGATACTAATACCGGATTTTCTATATCGCCGAGGGGTTTTTAGCGACGTCGAGAACTAGTAGTAACTATAAAACCCTTATACTCTCGAGTATACTTCTACTTACTACTACTACCCTTCCTACTATAGCGATACTAGACGACTACGAGATATACGACTTTACTCTATTAGCGAACAAGCCTCCTCTCCTCGCTCTCTCCTCTACCCTTCTCCCTACCCTCTCCCCTACCCTCCTCTCTACTCTCCCCCCTTAGCGGTATAGCTATAAGAAGTAGCTTTCGCTTACGTTTATACTACCTCCTTACTAACCCTTCCCTCTATTTTAGTAATTATACTACTAAGAAGGCCTATAATTATAACTACTCGGCTTCCTACTACTAGGTATCTCGTAAGCTACTAACTAACCCCCCCTACCGTAATAGCGGCTAGGGCGGCTAGAGCGGCGGCTAGCTTAGTCCTAGTATAGGCGTATCTACTTAATCTTCTTATTAGTAGCGAAGCGAACTACGTATATAGTAGGCTTTTAATCTACTTAGGTATTGTAGAGGTATTCGGTAATACTTCGGACGACTAGCGGTCGGTATTAATATATCCGTTACTATAGCCGACTACTATTACTATACTCCGACCCTTCGACTATCGGTTAGTATACTAATACTCGCTAGAGTAAGGTAGCTACCGGTAGTCGTAGTACTCTTTTTACCTAGGTTCGAGCTCTCTATTCGACTACTTTTATAGTAACTTCCTACTTAGGAGTAGTCTCTTTTTAATAAGATATTACTTAATCGATCGGTAATACCTCGGACGAATAATAGGCGGTATTAATATATCCGCTACTATAGCCGACTACTCGACGAGATATACGACTTTACTCTAATAGTTAGTATACTAATACTCGCTAGAGTAAGGTAGCCGCCGGTAGGGTATTACTCTTTTTACCTAGGTTCGAGCCCTCTATTTAACTACTTTTTATAGTAACTTCCTATCTTAGAGCGGTCTCTTTTACTAAAGGTCGGTTAGAAATAGAATAAGAGATAAGAGACGAGTTTTACGGCTAGTATAAATACTTTTAGTCGTATAGGTATATACTCTAACGCTATATAGTATATAGACGTCTCCCCTAAGCCTATAGCCTACTACTCTCGTAAGAAAGTAAGCTAGCATTATATTACTCGGCTAAGAAAGCTAGTATTACGTTACTCGGCTAAGAAATCTTACCTACTACCGGAGACTCTATCTAATAGACCCCCCTTAATTAAATACCTCTAGTACCTTACCGTCCTCTTAGATATAGAAGTAGAACTTTATATTGTAGTTATTAGCGTTCCTACTAGTACTCGGAGGGTCGTCTACTAGCTTAATACCGTAGTACTCTAGATCTACGTAGTATCTAACCTTATCCTTCTCGAACTAGTACCTCTTCTCGAGCGTACTACCGGGTTTCTATAGGTTAGAGAGGCGGAGCTTATACTTACCGCCCTCGAAGGTAATAAGGCCGTAGAAGTAGTAGAAGTAGGAAGGAAGAGGCGATAGTATATTAGATAAGCTATATAGTATTAGTTTAGCCGTAGCCGTAATAGGAGAGTACGCCGTATTATATACCTAGCCGAGAGTAGTAAGTAGCCGACCGAAGCTAGTATAGCTAGTAGAAGCTAGTATAGCTAGTAGAAGCTATTGTTTAGAGTACTAGGTAGACCGGTAGTTAGTTAGATTTAAAGTTCGAGTTTAAGAGGTACTTAATAAAGAGGCTAAGTTGTTTACTAAGTTACTAAGTTACTAAGTTATTTACTTACTTACTTACTTACTTATACCGGCTCGTATTTACTAGACCGAGTTATATACTATCTAAGTAGCCCTCGTATACTCGGAGCTAGATCTTAGCTAGTTAGTAAAGGAAAATTACTAGAGTAGTCTTATTCGAAAGCTACGAGTAGGTAGTCCCTCTACGGTCGGTCTAGCGAGTCTTAATCGAGCGGTTAATAGGATATTGCTACCGGAACTAGCTACGGTATTACTATAGTATATACTCCGGCTTTAGTTATACTAGCCTTACTACGGTTAATAACGGCCGTAGTACGCTCCTACTATACGAGCTACTATATATAGATAAGACTCTCGACCGCTTACTCTTTAACTTAATCTATAATACTAACCTTCAACTACGATAATACTATCTTCCCTTATAGGTATAATCTCTCCTTAGTTACTATAGTGTTACTATACGTACTAATCGTCTCTAGTACTCCTACGACCTCTAGTACTATAGAAATCGACATTAGATTACAAGCTTTAGTCTTCCGATACTATAACTACGTTCCTACTAGCCGGCTAGGTTCTAGTATATACGGTACGCTTTACTACGATATACTTACTCTAGTGCCCTCCCGCTAACCTCTTCGTAGCTAAACGTAGGCGTTTAGCGTACTATTCTACCGATCGATAGTATTAGAGCTAGTCGCTACCTCGAAGTCGGTACCTATAACGACAACGGCTCTATATATACTCTATACTACGCCGAGCGTAACCTTAATAGGTAGGCTGTCGGCGTCCTAATATATATAGATACTACGATTAATAAGATAGTCTAGGTAGCCCGTAAGGACTATAGTATCTAGCTATACGACTTCGGCGGTAGTTAGACGCCCTTTCGCTTTACCTAGCGCTATAGGCGTACTAACTACCGTACCGATAAGAATATCTAGGCTTAGATACGTATAGACTTCTATAGTAAGTTTAATACTATAGCGCTAGGTCTCGTACGTAGAGAGACTACGTAAGTCGCCGACGGCTAGATCGACGACGAGAGCCTATAGTACGCCGACAATACGGCTAATACGATCTAATAAGCTACTACTCCGAGTAGAAGGTATAAGATATCGAGATATCTAAGCCGGTAGGCCTAGCGATAAAGGATATAAGGAGTTTACGTACTTTTAATAGCTACTATAGTAATAGCGAGCTCCGGTTTTAACTTCTAATATTATAAGAAAGCTCTTAATAAGTATAGCTATATATCTCTACTACTATACTAGAGCGTTTATAGCCTTACAAGCTACTTAATCCTATAGTAACGGTAATAGCGAGGCTAAGATCTCGTATTATACTACCTTATAGAGCTAGTACGCTAGCTACATAAATATATATACGTATACCTTAGAGGGTATAGTTTCTATATTAGATCTAGCCGGTATAAGCGACAAGACTACTTATCGAGTAGTTCTTAACCCTATCGAGGGACTATAATACCGAGTTTTTAGTATATCGAGAGGTTTTTATTATAGTCGAGGCGGCTACATATAACTATCTAGCTTTACTAACTCGTAAATATTAGACCTTATAAACGCTATACTACGCGGCCGTAGCTAGTAAACTATATACTTTACTAGTAGTTAGGTATACTCTTCGGTAAGCTTTACTAGTAATTAGGTACTCTACGGTACGAGATCCGGCTTAAATACCTTCTCGCTATCTTCTACTACTCTTAATCTTTATTAACTACGACTACTAGCTTCTACTCTATTAACCGGTACTAAGACCGACATCCTATAGGATTTATAGTATCCTAAGCCTACTAGAGTACTCCTAAGTTAAGATCTAAGACTTTAGAGAAGAAATCTATTATACTAAGTACTCTTTACTACTATAAGCGGTCTCTTTATATACTAATAGTTTTGTAGGCTCGCTTAGGCTTATAGGTATTATATAGCCTTACTCGATAGTAGATCCCTTCTTTCTCTACCTATTTACCTTATTCGACGATAGAGAACGCTTCTAGAGACTTTAACGGTCGCCGCTACTCGTAGAGACCGATATTCGCGAGTCTAGATCTAAATACTCCTAAGAACGCTCCTTAGTATAATAAGGCAATACGCTAGATATTACGAGCGATTCGGCTACGAGGTCGAGACCGCTAGCGTACTATAGATCGTAGGAATATAGGTATTATAGCGATAGAGCGATAGAGTAACGAGCTAGGATAGCTTTCCGACCGCTAACTAGAAGAGTAGCGGGCTAAGCTACGATTTAAGGGAGAGAACTCTAGCGTAAGCGAGAATAAGCTTTACTACCGAGTAAGCGTATAGGGAGTACTTATACGCTTCTACCCTAGTATCGCGTATTATCTACTAGCTCTACTAGCTCTACTAGCCTAAGCTCGTAACGACCTCTATCGCCGAGCGGCCTCTAATACGGCTTCTAAGAGATAGAGCGGTAGCGGGTCTTAAAGATAGAGCGGTAGTAGCTCTTAGAGATAGAGTAGTAGTAGCTCTTAGAGATAGAGCGGTAGCGGGTCTTAAAGATAGAGCGGTAGTAGCTCTTAGAGATAGAGCGGTAGCGGCTCTTAGAGATAGAGCGGTAGCGGGAGCTCTCGGTAAGACTACGACGACAGTTTTATAGTACTAGATAATACGTTTAAGAGAGCGTCTATCGATAATAATAGAGCTAAGCCTTTGCCGCCTATACGCTCGAATAGTACGACCTCTAGTTGCCGATCTTCCGGAGTAGCTATATCTTCGTCTAGTAGCTCGTTGTTTTCTAGCTTAGCGAGACGTACTACGCTACTAGAAGTTAAGCGCGGAGACCGTACTCTACTACGAGGTAGTAACTTTATACGAGCTACGCTACTAGCTTTCTCCTAAGGTAATACTCTTTAGGGTATCGGTCGTTCTACTATAGTAGCTATACCCTATTAACGTATAGCCTCTTCTAGCTTGCCGCTTAAAGAGCTATCTCTAGCGAAAAATAAGGGCGGCCGGCCGAAGGGATCTAAGAATAGCTATAAGCGGACAGTTACTAATAGCCCTCGTAAGGGTATATCTAAGTATAGCGGTATTATAAAGCTACCTAGTATTACGTAGAAACGATAGGATCTCTAGTAGCCTCGTTAACGATAGAGGGCGTCCTATAGGTATATATATAACAATACTAACGAAGGAAAGCGTACGCGAAGGGCCTATCGTTACTACTAAGAGACTAGTAAAGACTACTTCTTTCTAAGAATCTAGAATAGAGGTTATAAATACGGCGAATGTAAGAGCTCTAGCGTTTAGTATAATATGTTTAAGAGGGCTAAGGACGAGGCTAGTAACAATAACTATACTAGCGCGAAGGGTACCCTCTTATATAGGCGTCTAATAGACGACGACGATAATAGTAGTAGTAGTAGGAGCTTTAGGTAGAGTAGTAATATAGGTAGTCTAGAGCAGTTTAGTAGATAAGCGATTAGTGCTTAGTAGGTAGATAGAGGTATAAGAAGATAGAGCGGTAAGGTTAAGTATTAAGTATTAAGGGATTAGACTATTATTACTATAGTAGATACCTTTTCTATACTATCGAGGAGTTCTATCTAGTGTTGTTAACACGGTAGAGTGGTTATTAGCACGGTCGAGGCGGTATCGGAGGCTGACTAACATATTACTAAACCGTGTTCCCTAGACCCGTGTTCTCGAGAAGCCTACAACAAGCACTCCCGCGTGGCGAAGCAATATGGGGTTCCTAAAGACCAAGGATGACACATCATTTGTCTGCCCAGTACTCATTACAGAACTATCATCGCTAGGACTAATGCCACGAAAGTACAAGGCGCTGCGGTTCTGGTCTCGGGACTTCTCGACTGCGACTCCCTCGATGGTAGTCCGTATATCCTGCTGCGAGCCACTCGGCTGCAGCGGCCATATTTGAAACCACCGTATCCTGCCGGAGCAATCTCACCGCATGCCGTTCCACGAGAGACATCGCATCTACCTCTTCAGCATATCCTTCCGCAAGACGAACGAGTGCCCAGGCTGAGCGAAACCCCTACCCTCCTGCGCAACCGCATCTCGAAGCATAGGCCACGCTGCGTGGTCTGACGGGATGATGTAGCCCCAAGGTGACTGACCCTTCTTCGCATCATCCATGCGAACGACGTCCAGACCCATCAAACCCCCTACATGCTCGCGTAGCTCTGCCTCCAACATAAGATCCGCCTTGTCAACGGAGCTGTATAGTAAGATACGGGAGACCGTTGTGTCAGCAGATGCCGTACTGCAAGCTTCGCCGTCGCAATCACATTCGCTCGGCAGCCGAAAGGCTACCATTGGCGGCTGTTGCGAGCTCTACCTCCATGAGAGGTCCAGAAATCGAATTAGATCTTAGCGACGGAACTTTCTTTAATAAGCGATTGGAAGCACGCCACAGTAGATGGATCTTATACACAAGAGATGGAGAGATGGAGAAGCAAATATCTTCATTTCGCAAGCTATTCAGCTCGCAAAATTTTCGCTCAGCAGCCGAAAGGCCGCTATAGCCTACAGACAACCGATCGCCTCATTCTCCAAATACCTCTTCACCATGCGGTCTCTGAACTCAAGAAACTTCTGGGGGTCCTTCTCCGAGTTTGCGACGCCTTCATCGACGATAGCAGTCGGCATGGCTGAGCCGTATTGGACGATACGTGGGCCTAGAAGTGATAGGTGTAGGGGTTAGCAGATGTCTCCAAAAGCATGCGGCAGTCTCAGATATCTGAGACGGCCTTCAAGGGTGCTACCATCAGTATACGTACCATGCTCATGCCCAAGCGGGTCGGTCTCTCCACCCACGAACGAATGGTTGCAACTACCTTTCTCGCAGAGCTCGGGCTTGACTTTCGGGTGATAGGCTGCCATAGAACGACCGCTGAAGGCGTATTTGGCGTTGGCGTATTCGAGCATGGTGCACGATAAGTCGCGCGCTGATTCGAATTCCGCGAGCTTGTGCTCGATTTTTGGACGAAGGTGCTTTGGGATGCGGCCGCTCGACTGGTCGTGGGCTTGCTTGATGAACTTCTTCCCACCATCCGCAACGTGCGCCTGCAGGACGGTGGCGACCTTGGCGACAGTTGGATCGGAAGACTTCGAACGGAGAAGGGCAGCGACGAGCGGTATATGGCGATCACCAGTATCGCCACTGCTGAAGCCGAGCTGGAGTCCAACGGTCTCGGCGATGGTCTCCAGCAAGCGTGCGCAGGTGATGGTGAAGCTGGCGTAATCGAAGTTGAGCTGCGCCTCGTCGGCGAGAATCGACTTGCGGAAAGTGGCAAGTAACTGCAAAGGCGTGTAAGACTGGCGTAGCTGCGGTCCGCCGCCGCCCTTCTTCGAGCTCTCTTTCTTCGCCTCTTCCGTCATAATGGTCTGGAGTACGACTTCCACGGTCTTGCTCTTCGAGTAACCCAAGCCCTGCTTCCTCCAGCTCTGCTGACGATTGGCCATGGCCTTGAGGTACGGCGAGTTCACGGTGATCTTGCGAGCCGCCTTCAGTGGTGCTGGGGTACCTCGCCTACTGTGGCGGCCTCCAGCTGCCGCAAAGTCGGTAGCAGGCACGCCTAGGGCCATCAAATAGTGATTCAAGGCCGCGTCGTCGGCTGCGTGCGCCGTGAGCTTGGTGACCAAAGGCTGCTTGGCGCTGGAGCTAAGCACGAAGTCCATGTCCGGCCAGTCAGTGTTAAGTACGCCCTTGCTACGCAGAGCTTTGTATAGGTGCGCCATGGACAACACGAAGAAGCCGTGATTGGATATCTTGATTCCAGCATCCAACATTCCAATCTTCAGATCGCCAAGGATGGCTCCAGCATGCGCAGGGAGCTTACGCTCCATCGGAGATGCAGAGCAACCTAACTCTTCCTTGATCCTTGTGCGCTCTTTTGACGGCGGCTCATGGTTGCTTTCTTTTGGCAGCAGCATGGCTTCTTCGAAACGGTTGGCGGCCTTAGCGACCCATTCGAGCTGATCGAGTGCATCATAGACGTCGGTCATACCGTTGATACATTCGGCGCGGTAGCTATCGATTTCCATGGCGATCTGCTTGTGCTTCTGGAATGTGTCTTGCAAAGCATTGACGCCGTGTGAGATGTGTTCAGAGCCGAGCACGTCGTAGATGTCAAGGTATATTTGGCAGGCGTTGACGAGCCACATCGGACATTTTTTGAAACGGTGGTTTTCCACCAACCCTTGAACGAATTCGTCGATGACGAG
>JAKLLW010001362.1:0-15801 GCA_022814695.1 Neocatenulostroma microsporum
CCCTCCATAGACTACGTACCTCTCCTCAGCATGCCGGACTTCACAGACAATCTGAAGCCAGCGTCTCCTGGCGGCCCAGAGATATTGGCAAAGGAACGCTCACAGTCTGATGTTCCAATCGAGGAGCTAGCAAAGCATCTACTATCCCGCAATGACTTCCTCGGCCGACAGGACCGCGTGTTACGAGTGCTAGAAAAAGACCATCTTTTCAATAAGTCGAAACAGATGAACCTTTCTCGACCTGAACGCTACCAACTAGGTCTTGCCCGAGCGAAGAAGCTTAGACGACTGCAAGACGAACATAGATGGGACGCCGAAGATGTCAGCATGTCACAGTACCTATGTGACGACGTCAGCCCGTACATGGTGCACTACGCCATGTTTATCACCACAGTCCGAGAGCAGGGAGATGAGAAGCAGCGGGCTTACTGGATGCCGAAGATTGAGGCTATGGACGTCATCGGATGCTACGCTCAAACAGAGCTCGGGCACGGTAGTAACGTGCGCGGCATTGAGTGCGAGGCTAGATGGGATCCCAAGACGAAGGAATTCGAGCTGCATAGTCCGACTTTGACGGCCAGCAAATGGTGGAATGGGACGATGGGACGGACGGCGAATCATGCCATTGTGGTTGCGCAGCTGCTTGTGCCGAAGTCTCCAGATTCGACGGAGTATGTGAATCATGGACCGCACCCTTTCATCGTTCCGATTCGCGATTTCAAGACGCATGAGAATCTGGAGGGTATAGCGGTCGGTGACATTGGCCCGAAGTATGGGTATGCTCCGATGGACAACGGTAAGCGGTTATTGATCTATTTGACAACACTGATGCTGATTGACACCATCACAGGCTACATGCTCTTCGACCACGTTCGCATACCGCACTCCGCCATGCTCTCCAACTACTCCAGAGTCGACCCGAACACTTGCACGTACAGCAAGCCTGCAAATCCAGCAGTCGTTTATGGCAGCTTGACGTATGTCAGAGCGAGCATCATCATGCATGCGAGACTCATCATTGCCCGAGCTGTTACCATTGCCGTACGGTATGGTTGCGTGAGACGACAGTTCCAAGATCGAGACACAAAGAGCCCTTCCGCACCAGAGCTGTCCGTACTCGACTATCCTACGGTTCAGATACGGATACTGCCTCTTCTCGCTACTGCTTTTGCCCTGCACTACACTGGAGAAGCCATGCAGCAGCTGTACGAGGGCACAAGAGCTCAGATCGACAAAGGCGACTTCAGTAAGCTCGCCGTGCTGCATGCACAGTCATCAGGCCTGAAGAGCTTGTGCACTGAGCTGGCAGCTAACAGCATCGAAACATGCCGTCGAGCAATGGGTGGCCATGGCTTCGGCGGAGGCAGCGGTTTCATCCAGCTCAACAACGATTACTTATCAAAACCCACCGTCGAAGGCGACAACTGGATGATCACGCAGCAGACAGCCAGCTACCTTATCAAACGCATGTCAGCCGCCGTGGCCGGAAAAGGCAACTCCGAGGACGAAGTGGAGCAAGCTTGCAGAAAGTGGCTCGAGAATGAGCGCGAAGCCAGCCCTTCACCGCTGTCGATCTTTGATGATGACGAACAGCTTGTCCAAGCTTTCCATAGACGGTCACGATATCTGACCTACGAAGCATACGTGCAGCGGGAAGTCAAGAAGCGCTCGTGGAACAGCCTTCTCATACAGCTGCGGAAGGTCAGCCACGCCGAGTCACAGTCAATTCTCGTCACCAACTTCTACAACGCTCTGCAAAGCCAGCAATCGAAGCTATCTGGGCCTTTAAGGGGTCACCTACGAACACTCTTCCACCTCTTCGCGTTCTACACGATGGACAACGAGGCTCGGGACTTCGTCAAAGCCAACGCTGTCTCGAATGAAGATCTCGACCTGCTATCTGCAAAGATACAAGAGCTGATGGCACAGATTCGGCCACATGCTGTAAGGTTGGTCGACTCCTGGAAAGTCCCGGATTTCTTGCTCGACAGTGCTCTCGGCAGGTACGATGGCAAGGTGTATCAGGACCTTTTCAACAGGGCACACAGGCTTAACCCGCTGAACGAGATCACGTTCAACCCCTACTACAAGAGTGATGAGATCGTGATGGGCCAGGGGAGTGACGAGCTGAAGAAGATACTGGCTAAGCTGTAGCCTTGCACAACGTGCTGCTTGAAAGATGGGCGTCTGGATGAACGTAGCGTGATCGTTTCATAGCCTCGCAAGACTCATATCTTCGCCTTCGCGGGGCTATCTACAGGCTTGCCATGTATATAGCTGATCTCCCGGAACGCCCTCCCAGCCTCACCATAAAGCTCATTTCGCAACACAGAGTAAACGCCCATCTTCGCCTTCGGCGCCCATTGCTTCGCCAGATCCATCGCTACATCGAACATCCTGTCCGGCTCAGCAACGAGATCTACAATACCATCCTTCAACGCTTCCTCGCCCGTCCAGCGTTTGGCTTCCAGTAGCATAGATCTCGCCACTTGCGGCCGGAGCTTCAGGCGTGGCAAAGCGCCGATGCCTGGGAAGTGCAGACCCAGGTTTATTGGGGGCATGGAGAAGTAGCCTCGTTTGCTGTTCATTACGCGGTAATCGTGGCTGAGTGCGAAGGGCCCTGCTCCGCCGAAGGTGTGGCCTGTGATGAGAGCGATGGTTGGGAAGGGGAAGTCGACGATGGTTGCTAGGAGTGGGAAGAAACCTTCTGAGTTGGCGTAGGGGTTTTTGTCGGACTCGTCCAGTTCGAGGCCCTGTCGGAGGTCAATATCAGAGTGCAAGTGATACACGGGCTCATGTCGGGTCGCTGTCGATGCCTTACCGTACACCAGAACTTGGCATCGTTCCCTTTCGTAATCACTGCACCTTCACTATCCTGCCCAAGAAGCTTTCTCACTTGGTTGAAGGCACCAATCAGCTTTTGGGCATAAGCACTGTTCAATCTGTTCTCTGGTGCTTTCCGCATCGTGATGACGAAGATGTTGCCATCGTAGCGGTCGAGAGCCAGATCGGTCTCGTTGATGATTGACTCGGACATTTTGGCGGTGATGAGGCTTCTACACAGCGACCACGACTACAACGAGTGATCGAACTTCTACATGGCTCAGGTGAGGTCTACAGACGAATGCCGAGGCCTGGTGAAGCTGAGGGGAAGGCGTGCTGCCTCAGGCATCCGAAAGCGCGCCTTCTCAATGCGGTAACAATTTCAAAACATTGAACGCGACTTCGCGACATCGCGACTAATACACTCTCCAACGCAATTTACCACCACCATGGCCACCGCAACACCTCCAGCTGCGGCCACAGATAGATCGCCATCTCCTTCACATGCTCCACCCATTGCTTCCGCTCCCGGCCCCCGCGCCTCCGCCCTTCAAAAACTGTACAGCGACGCCATTGCCCACCTGCTCAAAACATGCTCCTACTCCAACTTCTCTGCCTGCTTTCCTACCCCGGCGAAAGAGGTACCAGGAAGCATGAAAATGCTGCATGAAAGTTTCATTGAGAAGCTGGGAGGACAATTGGAGCGGAATTTCGGGCAGATCTGTGAGGAGAGGGGGGTGGTGGGGAGTCTTAATGAACTGGATGGGTTGGTTGAGGAGGGGAGGAGGCGGAAACAGAAAGCGCTTGAGGGTGGAGCGACTACTGGAGGTAGTCCTGCACCGTAAGATCCATCTCTCAGCGAACCGCAGTAGAACGTATGTCGCTAACAGACATGGTAGGCCTCATACCCTACCACCCCAACATCTCTACCTCTCCCATCTCTCACCACACCTCGCCAACTACTCACAAACCATACGGGATCAACAGACAGCAGTGCAAGACGAGAATGTAGAGCTCTTGGCACGAGTCCAGCAACAACGAAAAGACATTTCCGCACTAGTTGCTGGACTGGAGAACGTGGTAGCCGATCTGGATGCTAGTGTAGCTGCCTTACACCCAGAGGAACTCGATGAGTTGAGGGAGGAGGTCAGGGATGTGGATGAGGGGATGAGGATGGAGGTTTGAATGAAGTATGTTTATGGCTTGTGGCAGGCGTTTGGGGGTTAGGCGCACGGTATGCGATGATTATGAATGCAGGGAGAGCGATATACCCATGTTACGGCTTCACCGGCGTCGACGGCGTCGTGGGCAGATCATCGAAACTACAGTGGCAATGGGAGGCATGATCGCGGCGGATATTTGGACATAAGCATTGATACAGCGCTGCGAAGGAGCAATAGCTATGCGCTGATTCTCACCCAGCAACGCCACGCAGGAACGGTGCATAGCAACATTCAAGCAACGTAATAAGCAGTTCGCAATGCAAGCGTGGTAGATCGCTCGCTCGCGCACATATCCATAGATCCACCTTCGCCATAACGCCCTCTCCAGCACGTCAGCATACTCTGCAGTATCCTTCGAGCGATGAGGCTCACACAGCTTGATACTTCCGCAACTACAATCAAAGTCAGCATACTATCCACCAACACATAGCCAAGAGCGAGGTAACTTACGTCCAGGGTCAGCGCTTTAGAGCTATTCACACCCTGGTCCCTCATCACACCAACCAAAGTCTCACTCTCTTGAAAAAGCCCAGTCTTGAGCGAAATAACCACAAACTGCATCCCCGGCCCCGCATGCTCCTTGACATACGTAGCCAATTGACTCGTATTAGCATTATCCAGCGCCGCATCCACCTCATCCAATACAAAGAACGGAGAGGGCGCGAAAGTATGCACCGCGAACAACAAGGCCAGTGCTGCCATAGTCTTCTCCCCTCCGGAAAGGTGTTCCATGTCTCTAAAGCGTTTGAGGGGCGGCATAGCGTTGTACGTTACTCCCGATAAGTAGGGTTCGTTGTCGTCTTCTAGTCCCAAGGTTGCTTGGCCGCCGAGGGGGAAAGATGTGGTTTTGGTGAGCTCTTTGTAGACGGGACCGATTTGGTCGGAGATGTGGTCGAAGGCTTTCTTGAAGAGCTCGTTTCGCTTGTTCTTGACTTTCTCGAAGTTCTTGGTTGCTGTTTTCGCTGTGGAGCGGGAGTCTGTGAACTCTCTCTCGGTAGCTTTCAGGCGCTCGGAAGTGGCTTCCAAGCGGTCGGCTGAACGCATATTAGGAGCCATCTTTTGGAGTTCAGAGTCGATGGAGGCTATTTTCTCGGACAGCTGGGCTTCGCATTCTTGGGAAGGGTCTTCTTTGAGGTCGTCGTCGAGATCGTCGAAGTCAATGTGGATGCCGTAATCCCTCACTGTAGGAGCGCGGCCTTCGCCGTCGACATCCATGGCGTCTTCGTCTTCGTCCGCGGCCTCAAGGACAGCGTCTTCGAGCGGCAAAGCATCGAGCTTTCTGCTCCCGCGCTCAAGGGGGACGGAGACGTTGTCCATCTTGCACTTCTTCAGCACTCCATACCGCTCCGAACTCGCCTTCTGCACTTCCGCTTCGAGAGCAGAGACCTCCTTAAGCGTTTTTTCCACTCCCTTCCCTCTCTTCTGCACCTCCCTCCTCGCTTCATTGACTTTCTCCCCTCTCTCCTCATACTGCTCCCTCAAACCCTGCAGTCTCTCATTCACCTGCTCAATCTCCGCATTTACCACATCCATCTCGCCTCCAATAGCCTCCTTCTCTCTCTCCAACTCCGCCACCCTCTCCTCATCTCGGGAATTCTTCACCTCCAACTCCTTCAAACGCTTCTCCGTCCCATTGAACCGCTGCGTCTCGAAGCTCAACTGATTCTGCAACCGCGAGATCTGCGTCTTGAACTCCAGTTTCTTCTGCGCAGCCTCTTGCTGTAGAGTACCTTGCTGAGCCTCGTAGTCACGGATACTTCCGTACCCCAGCCTCTGGCAGAAAGTGCCAAAGATTTCGTCTTCGACTTCACCAATCGAGGTAGTGTACTCTTCCAGCGACTGCCGCAGCGACTCAAGCCCACGAGCTTGCTCCTCGTACTTCGGTTTCGCCTCTGCGAGCTGCGAGCGCTCATGGTCGAGCTCTTTGGTCTTTGACTCGATATTGCGGTCCAAAGCCTTGACCTCGTCTTGCAGATACTTGAGCTTAGCGTCCAGACCAGAGAGGTCAGATTGCAGCTGCTCTTCTTCGCTCTGACGCTTGTGACCTCTTGGCAGAGCATCAATGTCTGATTTGAACTTCTCGGCCAGAGCGCGAAGGTTCTCGACTTCCGTCTCCTCGAAGCGACGCTTCTTGTCGTTCGGTTCTTGACCGCCGGTCATGTTACCACCTTTGTGGATGACGGTACCATCAAGCGCAACAGCCTTCGCGTCAATATTGCGGTCGTAGCAGAGATGACGAGCGATCTTCAGCGTATCCGTGACAATGCTGTTGCCGCAAGCGAAGTTCATCGCCCTCTCAAGGTTCGTGTCGTACTCGATCGTATCGATCGCCAGTCTCATACCCTGATGCAGCCCACGGAGATTGGCATTCGGCTGCTGATGAATAATAGTATCCAATGGAATGAATGTCATCTGCCCGATCCTTTGATCCCTCAGATAAGCGATACAGTCCTTCGCCGTCTTCTCGGAATCCACCACCACGCTATCCCAGTTCCTGCCCAGCGCAGTGACCACAGCAGTCTCGTACTTCTTTTGCTTGGGCTTACAGAGCTGGTGCACCATACCGCGCACACCTGGGAAGATCCGCTTCATCTGCGCCACGCTTTCGCGCTGCTGGGTGTCCTTGCGGGCTTCGCGCTGTTGGTCGGTGGCGGAGCTGAGCTTTGTGAGGACTTCGTGAAGCTTTTCGTCCAGCTCGCGGTGCTTTTGGTTGGTGCGTTCGCGTTCGGAGGCCAAGGCGTTGATCTGCTTCTTCTTGCCATCGATTTCTTTCGTGGTGGTCTTCACCTCACGAGCTGTTGATGTGCGACGCTCAGTGAGCCCGGCGATCTCGGTCTCCAGGTTCTCAATGTGCGCTTGCGTGCTTTCGACCTTGGACTTCAGGCTGTTGACTGTCTCCTCGTCCGTCTTCAGCTGGCGGGTGATGTTGTCGACTTTGATCTGATCGTTTCCGGAACGCTTGTACACTTCGCCACGCAAACGCTGATACTCCTGCATGTCTTGTTCGCTGAGCTCGCGACCAGCTTGTTGTTGCTGAGCGCGCCACTCGTCCTCCCATCGCTGCTGCGCCTTCTGCACCTTCGTGAGCTGAGCCTCGAAGTTCTCCTTGGTCTTCTTCTGAGAGTCGCGCTCCTGCGTGAGCTCCTTCAGCCGCTTCTGGTTCTGCTTCATCGTGGCATCTGTAAGGGAGAGCTTCTCGTCAATGGGCACGAGCGCGTTGCTCTTCTCCTCGACATCCTTCTCCTTGCGCTTAATATCCCGCTCGTACTTGCTGACATCGCGGCCGACCTTGGCTTGCTCGCGCTTCGCTTCTTCAAGCTTGTCCTCGAACTTCTGTACATTTCGTCTGAACTCCTTCAGCTCCTCCTGATGCCGCTGGATCTCGGCCGTGCTGTCCTCGATCGTGCGTTGGAAGTGAAAAAGCTTCCAGAGCATGTGCGTAACTGTCGCCTCGTCCTTCTCATCGTTGAGGGTGCCCCATCGATCTAGCTCCTCCTTCTGCTGCTGATACTGCTTGATCTCGCCGTTGATACCGCGACGCTGGTTCAGCTTGTGATGCTGGTCCTCATCCGCCTTCTCCTTCTCAGCCTTCAAACGCTCGTAGTCCGCCTTGTATTCCCCAGAACCACTAATCTGCTCAATCAAACGCGTCAAGTCCCGCGCGTTCTGGCTCGCGATGGACTCCACGTCACCCTGAAAGACAAGGAAGTTGCGCGCCTTGATCAGGATGTTCTCAGCTTCGAGCGACTCATTATACTGCTTGGCAGTCACGACGCGGTTGTTGATGCGGTACTCGCTCTGGCTGGCTGATGTGATGGTGCGTTTCCAGCGTTGCTCTTCACCCGCATCATCCTCGTACACAGCCATGACCCATGCGGTCGTCGGATTGCTGCCTTGAGTGCTAGTCTGCGTCTCGACATCTTCATCGTCGTCCTCTGCGCCCGGTTCAGCGTGTCCATTCGCGTCGCCATTGACATCGTCCGTCGCGGTACCATCCGCGTTGATCTTGGACTGCTTCAGCACGCGTCCACGGTAGACGAGGTCCTTGAGTTGTGTGGACCGGAGATGCGAGGACTTGATGCCGAGAACGAAGGAGATGGCGTCCATAGAGTTAGATTTGCCGGAGCCATTGGGACCGATGATAGAGGTGAAGTAGCTGTCGCCGAATTGCAGGACATGGTGGCCGCGGTATGACTTGAAGTTGCAAAGCTCGAGGGCTAGGAGCTTGCCCATCTTGTCGCGTGAGGTGTGGTGGGTGCCGGCGTGGCAGGTTGATGTTGCGGGTGTCTGGGTCGCTAAGCTCGTCGGTCTGATCGTCAGTGTAATCTCATCGTCGTGCTGCGATGTCGAGATGAAAGTTGCGAAACAATGTTGCGATCGCGAAGGCAGAATCGCGGGGGCGGCGCGTGAGAGTCGCGTCAAAATTGATGCCTTGATCTTCAGGCCAACAATGACGTCGAAGGAGCCAATGAGATGCGACTTTGGAGCACGCTGCGATCAACAAGAGATGCACTTTCCTGCAGTATATCACGAGTGGCAGGAAGCAGCTAACGAGCGGATCATGGGGAAGTGACAGGCCATCGCACAGTGTAACGTAGGAAGGAGCCACTGCCAGATCTATACCTTGCTGTAAGCATCTCGCATAGACAACCTGCCTACTTTATTGCAGTATTGCCAGCATATGCGCGCGTACAGTACGGGCCCTGATTCTGTACACCTGTTGACACCCATGCGATGCTACAGAACTTGACGCACACGGACAAACTCCGAAGACCATACTACCCCGGCCACGGATCCAGCTATCTCGACATCGTGCCCGAAGAACAGAACGAAGACGGTATCTCAGAGGCAGAGCTGCGGCGCTTCGCAAAGATGGAGGACATCATGGACGAGAATACGAAGCCTGAGAAGAGAAGGAGCAGCCCGCCAGACTTGGACCAAATGGCAGCAGCGAAGGAGGAGAGCTTGAAACCTCGACCAACAGGTGCGCAGACACCCTACGACAACTCCGGGGCAGCAGACTATCTATCCGCTGGGACATATGATAGTACACCCTCAACACCTGGCCTATCAAGGACGACAAGCGCAACAGACATGACAAGCAACTTCGAGGCATTCGGCCAAAGCGATTTCCCGCCAGTCGATCGATTGACCATGTTCGACATACTCGAGAACCTCGCGCTCCCACAACGGTTAGAGAAGATGCAGAATGCAGTCCACAACCAAGCCGAGAAAGTCCGGCGGCAAAGGGCAAAACTCACAACCCGAGCGCTATCGAGCAAGAACATCGTGGTAGACGAATGGCGGAAACGAGTGCCCAACGTCCCCAAACCAGAAGAGCAACTGGACAAATATCGGAGACGCATGCGAGACTCCGTCGACCGACTAGGCAGACGCTGGAACGACGCCAAGACCGTGACATTGAAGGAGAAGATATCTTTCGTCACGGCCGTCCTCAACATCTTCATCTCCGGCTACTTGATTGGAGCCTGGCCAGAGTACTTCCATTACTGGTATACCGCCCAACTGGCGTACTTCATGCCCATACGGTACTACAACTACCATAAGATTGGGTTCCATTACTTTTTGGCAGACCTCTGTTACTACGTTAACTTGCTGCTTATCCTCTCCATCTGGTTCTTTCCGCAATCCAAAAGGCTGTTCATATCAGCCTACTGTCTGGCCTTCGGGAACAATGCCGTGGCGATCGCTCTGTGGAGGAATAGTCTGGTGTTCCACAGCTTAGACAAGGTCACTTCGTACGTCTTCTCCTCCCCTTCCCACCCCCAATCTCCCGCACAGAACACTAACATATCCACAGACTCTTCATCCACATAATGCCCTGCGCAACCCTTCACGTCCTCGTGCACCTCATATCACCCCAACTCCAACTCGAGAAATTCCCAGCGATCCACACCATCAAATTCTCTCCTCCGGAAGCACCAGAACACTACACCCTAACCGACATGATCCTCTGGGCCACCCTCCCTTACGCGGTATGGCAACTCTCCTACCACTTCCTCATCACCGTCCGCAAACGCTCCGCCATCGCCGCCGGTCGCCCGACATCCTTCACATGGCTCCGGAAATCCTACCGAAATAATTTCCTCGGCAAATTCGTCCTCTCTTGCCCTGAGTGGATGCAGGAGCCGGTTTTCATGGGTATCCAGTACAGTTACGCGTTATTGACTATGCTGCCCTGCCCGCTGTGGTTTTGGTATCGCTGGGCGAGTGCTAGTTTCCTGATGGTGGTCTTTGCGTGGGCGAGCTGGAATGGTGCGACGTTTTATATTGATGTTTTTGGGCGGAGGATGGAGAAGGAACTTGAGCAGTTGAGGAAGGAGGTTAGTAGGATGAGCGCGAAGAGTCCGGAGTTAAGTGGGCAGAGCCCTTATGCGAGTCCGCAGGGGCCGCAGGGGATGGATGGGGCGCAGAGCTTGAATGGGGATGGAGGGGTGGGTAAGACGACCGCGCTGGATTTGGGTCCGGCGGCGACTGAGGGTGGCGCCACGACCAACGGCGTGGAGAGCAGGCATCGGAGGGAGAAGAGTGAGGATTCTGGTATGACGGGAGAGCGGCCGAGTAGTGGGGATTTTGAGGCTGTGAGTCAGCCGGAGACGCCTGGGTTGGAGCTGAACAAGATGCTCGGGAACCCGGAAGAGAAGACGGAAGTCGATGATACCCCAGGTATGAATGGCGGCATCACGGACGCCAAGGCGACTGCTGAGAGAGTTGTGAGCGCTGGGGAGGCTGATGGCAAGAAGGATACGTGAGGAGCTAGCGGGACTGGTATCTTGATGGCAGCGCAAATGCTTGCCATTATTTTCATGAATGAGGCGTTCTATAGGCTCGACGTGGCATGACGTGACGGTATGATGAGTATGAGGCGCTGAGGTATATGTCTGGGGTATCTACGTGTTTGTCTGTGAGAGCAGTATACCCCGATTGCTTACTTGCGCTTTAGACTGAGTGAATGGATTCAAGACTACAGAGCGTGGATCAATTGTTCTTCCCTCGACTTCTCAATGCCAATTTGCCGATGGTACGTATACACCTGACCGCTATCACCTGCACGCCTTTCGTACTGCTACCAATGCCAGATCTGTCAAAGTGCTTTCAACGGCGCTCGAGGCGTTGCATCGCTACCGCCGTCGCGTACGCCTGGTGTACCCACCGGGCCACCCGCATCTTGCAAAACGAGCCGTCAACATCCATCATGCTCTCTGGCTATACAATTCCCGCCCTGTGCCGCCACGCTTCTCTTAGCCACCGATATGCCAGGTATACAACGCCAGCGAATCCTACAATCGTTGCTTCGGTGAAGAATACCGAGACCGCGAACTCCCTGAGCACCTTGCAGCTCCGTTCCGCGTTGTCGGTGTTCCGCGCTCCCGCCAGAGCGATCAGGCAGACAATATCCGAAGGCGACAAATGGAAGACGAAGACAGCGAAGCACGTAGGGAGAAGCCTCCTCTTGATGCTTACTCTGGTCCTTCCAGGTAGGGTACTTGTTTGTACCTGGCACATGACCTAGTATTGCGGTGGCTATGCGGATGGTGCGAGGATCAAGTGTAGGCAAAACAAAGACTGTGGTGATGTATAGCAGTGGCCAGATGGCCCAAAAGATTACGGTGGCTAGCAAAGAAGTTCACTTCCATTTGTGCAATATCTGATCTCCAGTTTGACCAGTCCTCCACCGCGCTCTGCTCAATCCTACGCCCTAGACGCCACGCTTGTCTGATCCCCTTGCTCGCCTGGTACACCACGCCTGCAAAACCCGCGATCATCGTCTCGGTAAAGAATACCGCGAATACAACCGACCAGTATCCGTGCCATCCAATTCCGCCTTCTGCTTTATCGCTTGCTTCGCTGAAAGCGATCAGTGACGCAAGACCATGTCCGAGCACGAAGGCTATGCCGAAGAGCGGTATCTCCGCCTCACCCTTTCCTGGCTCCCGTCGGCCGGCAACGGTCCCTGGCATATGGCCAAGTGTTGCCGTGAATATGCCCAGCCATCCTAGGAGGACTAGGCTTTGCGGCGCAAGACCCATGAGGAATACGAATATCAACCAAGGGACCCGGGATATGATGAACCATGACCAATGCCAAGCCATCTCTAATACGTTGCCATTTGCTGCGAGGGCGGCATATTCGCTTGCTTTGTTCGCTGGGATAGCCGGCATAGTTTCGGTACGATGTGACTGCTGTGGTGGATAGCGGGTGTGAGTACGGTGGATTGGCATGTGTCACGCTCTTACGCTTTTGGTTGATCTTTAGATCCGGGCTCAAATGGATTGCTGTGAGTCGAAAGGTTCGTTGCTGACAGGGAGATGGTGCTTGTGGATATGACAGACAGCGAGCATACCGCCAACGCAACGAGGTTTACGTGAACACACTCTGTTTGTGAAACACAGTGACCGTTGGTCAACCCAGGAGAGCCTATCAACTAGCAATCAGGCAGTGCATCTTGGTCATGGAGATCGAACAAGCTTCACTGCGAAAGATTGCCAACAAGATCACTTGAACCGCGCGGTCAAATCTCGATAACGTCCTTGATCTGGAGCATACGACCATGGACAGGAGACCTCGTCAATTCTGGTCATAACGCACATTCAAGAAGCTATACACTCCCACCCTCCACGATTGATCAATCAGAAGCAGCCTCCATAGCCCCGGCCGAAGCCACAGTCACAGGTGCCGCATGCAATGCAAGGTCAGACTTAAGCTGTCAAGATCCTCCCTGCCTCCAACCAGTCTGTATGGTTCTCAAAATGTGGCGCGTTTATGTCTGCCTGGCGCTCCTCATCAGTGGGTACCTGACGATATTCTGCGGCAGACGTCGAAGTCTCGTTGTCGCTTTGCTTCCACAGAGATCGCCTTGTCCACTTGTGTACCTTATATACCGATACAGCGAAGCCCGCAATCACAGCCTCCGTCAGAAATACAACGAAGACTGCCGCCCAGTACCCAGCCCATGTCGGCTCGAAATCCGGGCACTCCTCGACCGGTCCGTTGTCGGTACGACAAGGCCAGAGATCGAAAGATGTGGCAAGAATGGAGGGCACCACTTGTAACAGAACGAAGACGGTGGCGGCTATGATGACTTCAAGATCTCGGTTCGTTCTGCCGAGCCAAGAGTCGCCTTGGCCTGTGCCTGGGATACGGCCGTGAGCGATATGAGCGATGGCGGCCCACGCTGCCAGGACTGAGAGTTGCGGAAGGACGCCGTAGATGAGGATGATGGCGAGCCAGTAGAGTGCACGCATTACTGCTGTGCAGGCATCGATGAGGAAGGTAGGGAGAGCGATGGTAGACATGTCTGCTGCTCCTCATAGGTAGTTGTGGTGTTGTTTGAGACCACGTAGTGTTAGCCTATGAGTACATTAGAATGGAAGAGCGGGCTTACTGGTGCACAGCGCGGTCTTGTCGATCTCAACGGATGGCTCGGTATGACTTGCTAATGCGTCAATGTCGAAGATGGAGATTCTGTTGCTTGATATATTGAGCACTGTTTTGGGAAAGCTTTCGAAGGTACATATGCAACGTGCAAAGTATACTGTAGTGACCGAGCGGCCTTTGCGGCATAACAGGCACGTACAGCATGCCAGGTGATGGTTAAGCACGTAGTGCCGCAGTGGCGAACAGTGTGCTATAGTGACTAGGAAATTGGCGGTTGTAGTCATGCGCTACTGTTAGATCGTTTGCTCCGGATGCTGTCCCAGCATCTAGCGCAATCAAGGAGGCCAACAGCTTGCTGTGCTATGCCCGATCAGCCGTCTAGTCATCGAACTCGACCCGTCCATGTTTGTCTCGAAGCTCCCAGCTGTCACCACCACTAACGAACCATTCCTCGAGCGGCGAGCTTCCATCCCGACTCTCAAGAGGGCTCCCGCTGTCCGCGGACCCATCTTCAGGATCGGAAACTTCCAGCACTGCTTGTGCAGCATCGCACAGCGCCTGCTTGTTCTCCACCAGCTCCGACCACAGCCGCCTCGTCCCTGTCGTCCTGTTACGGTTGTTGTCCAACGCAACGTTCTCAAACATGACCTTAAGGGCCATATGGTGCTCGCGGAAGTGCCCTCGATCGCCGTTGAGAGAAGCGTTGCAAATGCCACGCAGTACTTTGCGCAGGCTGATGAAGAAACGCGCACTCCTGATCGGCAGCAATTCGACCACCTTGAGCAGCTCTCTCGTTATGCGAAGGTAGCGCATGAACGGCCTAAAGTCCGACGTCGGTACACGCCTGTAGATGCTCTCGATGAGATCACTGGCAAGCCCTTCGAGTGGCTGTCCCTCCTCGCCAGTGACAGTGAGGGCAAGCCGTCTCTCAGATGATTTTGGTAGACGTACGGTGCGGAGAGGAGCTGTGACGAAGCTCAGAACTTTGTCAGGCGAGAGATCTTGCGGTCTGACTGGCGGCTCTCCATTCGCGGGTCTGTTGACGTCGACACTCACTGTGAGTGTCCCTAGAGCGTGCTTGCGGCCGTACAGGCTGACCACAGCATACAGTGTACTCTGTGCTTCGCATATCGATCGCTCGTGGCTCTGGGCTTGCACGCGGATATGCAGGTGCTTGATGCACCGGAGTACGGACAGCCAGCCAACGTGTGCCACAGTTTCTGAGTTGATCGCCTGGCCTAGAAAGTCGATGTACCCGTCAGAGCCTGGTCTGTTGCACACGCAAACATTGAGCACGAATGTGCCACTGCCGTAGAGTGTTTCAGAGGCCTCCTCATAGATTTGTCGGCTGGCTCGCCAGAATGACAGACTTGGTTGCGGTGTACCTAAGCTTCTGTTGCTCAAGCTGGTGCGTTCCGGAAACAGATAGTTGTAGATGTGCACGCGGAGCTCTGTCGGGAGGTCAAGCAGGCCTGGAGGATTCCTGGAGTCTTCGGCCATGCTGGAGGAGCATACGATCGGGGAAGCCGCCGCTCCTTGGTTCTTGTGAGCAATGTATGGATGTTGTTGTTCGCTAGAGTTGAGCAGGTTCGATATCTTTGATGCGTTGTTTCAGGTGGTGTTCTGCAAAGGTTTCAAGATCTCTTGTCCTTCCCCGGCACTTCACATGAAAGCTGAACTGGCATGTGAAAGTCCATGAGCAAACAGAAGCCGCCCTTTGTGGTTAGCGCAGAAAACAGCGCCGCAGTATCTTTTTCTGCACATCCACTTTCTCGCCATGTCGCGACGAAGCCAACTTCAACACTCTCTTCAGCCAACGCAGCACCCAGTACGATATACCGATCCCCACGAAAATCCTACCAAGCCAAGACACCACCAACACTCTCTACTATCGATGCAGCACCGAGTATAACGTACTGATTACTACGAAGATGGCGCCTCCTCAGCCAACGAGCGGCCGCCTGACGTTCACACACATCCCGCCAGAGCTGCGCCACCTAGTGTACGAGCACCTCTTGCCGTCCATCAAGACCGTCGGTACGCTAAAAGAAGGTGATCGGATTCGTACGAGTCACGGCGAAGTATGCGAAATGGCGGTCATGTCGACAAACAAGCAATTCCACGACGAGACCACCGAGTACCTCTACGGTGGACCAAAGTACGAGGCCAGGATCGAAGGGATTCATCGTAGCCGAAACTTCTACGGCGCGGCACGGGTCACTGTTGGTCTGTTTGGCCGAAAGATCTACTTGTCAGAAGTCTCGGAAGTGGAGTGCTTACTGCCTATCAAATACATACGGTCTTTGCAACTCACTGTTGTGTCTGGAATCCACGAGCATTTGCTTTGCGACGTGCA
>JAKLLW010001363.1:0-15799 GCA_022814695.1 Neocatenulostroma microsporum
TTTGATGGATTCAGTGACCGGGAGTCTCCTTATCTCCCTAGCAGACCTAGGGAGTCTCAAAGAACACAAATACCGACAGTACCAAAACGGGGAATACCCACTGACGTCGAGGACCTCAGCGATGTGGACATGCAGGACTCAATGTCAACAGCACCGAACACTCATGCGAGTACTGAGACAAGCAGCGACACAGACATGAGTGAGTCGGCATCATCTGCAGCTCCAGAGACAACTTATCGAATTCCAGGTTCGTATGCATATGATCTCAAGGGTGACATGACTAGTGACTCCGCCGAGACAGACAGCCAACAGGACAGCGACGCCAGCATGGCCGACTCGGAGTCATCAACAGTGCCAGAGACAGCGCCTCGCTCCCGACTCCCGTACAAACGGAGGACGCAACCGAAATACGCAGCCGAGCCGCGCATGAGCTTCAACGCACCGGCAAAGAGTCGAGCAACCCCAAGAAGCGTGCCTGACCCAAACCTTGCAGCGCAACTAGAGACTCCAGCTACGCACCAAGAGGCCCGGTGCCACTCTGACTGTAAACTCTCCAGTACGACGACCAGAAGCGTGCCTGTCCCGCAAGACCAGGCTGACCAGCCGGCCGACGATACTGAGCTTGGCAACGATAGTCCAGACAGCCCGTTCAGTGATAGACCGAGCCAGCCTTACAGCAAGGTATTCTCATGCAGCGATGACTCTATCACAGACGCAAGCCCGACGGCGGTGCCATCGCGACCGAAACAGCCATACAGTAAAGTGTTCTCAGAAAGCGATGACTCCGCTACAGATATCCGCCCAAGTACAGTGCCCACACGGGTATCAACACCATATGCGAGCTCGGGCTCGTTCAAGGAGGACATAGGTGCTCCACCGACACCGCCGCGAAGATCAACGTCGTATGCGAGCTCCAGCTCATTCAAAGAGGATACGAGCGCAACGACGAAGCGACGGCCGTCTGTGTCGACTAGTCAACCGGGCCAGCAGGAGTCGACCTCAAATATGGACCATGCAGGGAACACGCAACAGAGTTCCTCAGCGCCACCGCCACCGCCATCGGCGACACCAACGAACGCTTGTGTCCTTGAACCTCAGGGAGCACTGAAGCAGTACCTCGATCGTTGGAAGGGTCTTGCATGGGAGGAAACCAACATACCTTGGCCCCACCCCTCCCTAACCTTGAACGGCTTGACGGCACAGGCAGCGGAGGTCCAGCTACGCAAATTGCCAAGGATCTCAACCGGGCGGATCACTCAGTTGCTAGTACAAGGAGACTTCTATCTGACAGGCTTCGGCATACCATTCGACCTTGCAGCGGACGGGGTTAAAGTCAAGTCTGGTGAGATACCCGAGAGCGCCACCAAGGTGTCGATCATAATCACAGAGACGTCAAAAGCTAAGCTGACATACGTCCGGAAACAGATGATAAAGGAGATGATGAAGTTTCACCCTGACATTCTCGACAAGAGGACGGGTATTGCGGGCGTTCTGAACCAAGGCAATGGAGCTAATGAGGACGTCAAGGAGATACGCGCAGGCATACAAGGCCTGAAGGACATGTGTGAGGCGAAGATCTAGGCGATCGAGAAGAACGAGTGAAAGGATACTAAGCAGAGAGCTTCCGAAACATAAAGGGGCAAGTGCAGAACAGGTCAACGGTTGATCGAGCAGATGTTTGCGGGAGTACGGCGTTCATAGGCGTTAGGAGTTTGCTTTTTGTATCATTAAAACATACCACACTTCCAGTCCCAGTATAATCATGAGTCTTTCTAAATGTCATCGCTGGTGAGTCGAACTGTTGCCTTCCTTGCACTTGCTTGGGCAGAACCTGCCATAACACGTGATCACAAGCCGGTCCGATAACCAGAACTTCACACCAATTGCCATTGAGTACCATTATCGCAAGCCATGAAACTGTCGCCCATTGCTATCCTTGCATCGAGGAGCTCACTGGTAAGGATCGTCATCATACTTATCATGTTCATTTCCCTTGCTCCTGCTCATCCTCCCAGCACTGGTCTTCAGCAGACCTTTGCTCCCATCAACGATGGGACTCGCCCACATCTCTCTGCCCGTCATCTGATCTGTGATCTTGTGCGCCGAGGATGCGAGATGGCTGGGATGACTGTTGATGTAGATTGTCTCCCAGTGGCCCTTCGGCACATGAAACGTCTCATGGTAGATGCTGAGGTGAGGGTAGAGCTTTGTTGCGCGATTCCACCAGGACCAGCTGCATATACTTTCGTTAGCGGACACCGACTAGACGAAGGCTGGAGGAGAAGGCTTACGCATCACGATGGTACTCCGAATGCGCAAACTTATGCAAGCCTTCCACATGCCGGAAGTACCCGATACTCAGGATTTCAGACTGCGTCTCACGATTGCCGTTGTTGAGCCAGTTCGTCATGCCAAGATACCCGAACTCCTCGGAATGTGCATCGAGATCTTTGACCATTCGTGGGAAGAGGCCACCCATCTCCTGGAAGCCTGGCGCAAGCATGCCCATGGGATGGTTGCAGCGGGTGCCAATCAGAAAGACCACAACGTCGTTATCGGCAGGCTTGCTGCTGAATTTACCCTCAGCGTCTGGGAACTGGGCAGAGGTCTTCTTCATGACTACGCCGTCCATGTAGGTGTTGTGCATCCAGCCGATGGACATTGCGTAGGCTGTGAGAGTGCGGTAGGTTAGGATCATGAAAGCTGGCACAACAGCTAGACGGCCGATGACTAGGAAGAGGAGACCTTGGGCTGCCGCGCCGAGACAGAGCCATGTGGTAAGGGAGAATTGATCTCGGAGGATCTGCGCTTTAGTAAGTATTGGGCTCAGTAGGATGAGCCACATACACGTACAGACTTGATCCCGGCACTGCCAAAGAAGGCGCTCTGCGGCCGCTTCTCGCTGGGTGGAACAAGGCCGACGAACTCTTTGCCGGCTGCTGCCATTTGGGCCGGGTTGCAAGCTAAGGCGTTTTTCAAGGCTTTCAGAATGTCGTGACCTCTGGAGCGACAGTCTTGCAAAGTGTCCTTGAGACGAGCTGGGGAGTAGTCTGGAGGTTGCGATATGCTGGTGTGCTCAGGTTTGGAGGACGGCAGGAAGAAGGAACTATATGCTTACCGTGGCGAGAAAGCCGTACAATGCTCCTCGTGCGTAACATCCTCTGCACCGACAGCGGAAGCCGACGTATGCGAGGGGGATGCTTACGGCTCCGTCTACGAGGGTGTCAATGCGAGGTGTGAGAGGTGGAAGAGAGGGAGGGAAGGAGAGCGAGAGTTGGCCCGCATCTTTCGGCCGTAAGCCGGTCACCGGTGATAGTGAGCCGATTATGCCTTCCCATGATTGGCTGTCTTCACGCGAGACACTAGTGCGTGGACACGCGATTCTAAACGCGACGTGACTGCCGCTTTGGTTGCCTAGCCTTTCCCGCCTTGCCGCCATATTATTTTCTGCGGAGCTCTAACTTCAACTTCGATCCTTGAAGATCTCAACATCACACAATCTCCCAACACATGGCGGACACGGAAACACCGACTGCAGCCGCAAACCAGTGCTGCACGACCTGCAATAAGGCATCCAGCCCCGATACGGCACTACGTGCATGTTCGAATTGCAAGGCTGCCCACTACTGTTCTCACGGATGTCAGCGCACGGACTGGAAGCAATACAAGAAGGTCTGCGGCTTCACGCCCACAGGCGCCAATAGCAGCTCGACCAATACAAGCACGAACAGGGGCAACAGCAGTGGCAATGCCGGCCTCAACGATCACATCAGGAACATCATGAACGAGCAGAGATCATCGCTCCTGCGCGATCGGTTCGAGACCGAAGTCTTCAAGCTCCTCATCGATAGCTACCGGCTACGCATCGAAGACGAGTGCGTCTTCCGCGGCGACGTGAGTGAGGACACCATCTACGGTGGCGGTGATCCTACGAAAAGCTTTCGCCGTTTTCTCCGCAAAGTCGAGCGCAAGCCTGGTATCTTACCATCGTGGTGGAAGGCGGAGAAGCGGGCGGAGTGCGTCAGGTTCGGGACTGACGGAGGCGACTGGAGTGATCTGAACTGTGCAGCTGAGAAGAGCGATATCCAAGAGCACTATGGCAACCCTGGTATGCCTATGCAGCTGCGAATGTTGGCGGAGGAGGCTGAGGGCAGCAACGTGATGAGTCCCTACTAACAGCGGAGGAGAGCCATAGAGTATGCACTATACGGTTTCTGGAAGGCTTCTCATACGCACAGTACCAACGCTCGGCTCGCTTGGTCTGACGTCGTATCACCACAGTGATCGCCCAGATCGTATGCAAAGTTTGGTATCATCTTTCGGTATGAGATCGCGGGGGTATGACTAGAGGTTCACAAGCTTACGGCAGCGTTAGAGGCTTCAAAATGTTCACAAAGGAAGCTTACATCACTCCGTCTCGCACTGTTTCCTTGGGAACGCTGCTGGGCACGATTGGTACGTACATAGGCGGATGGATTGAAGGATAGACGACTACGTCATAATGACCGTCTCAGTACCATCGCCCTGTTCTCACCATGTAAGCTGCAAGCTCTGTTCCATGTTGAGCTCGACGATCGGGAAGCCGCAGTATTCGCTCATCGCAGCTGGCCGTAGTGATACAATGTATGCAGAATGCCGCCGGATTATCGTCCAGCCTTATGTTCCGTCGCCATGTGTACCACCTCCATCTCATCTCCTACCAGCTGCCTTCCGCGGCCTTCGCAGCGTCCCAGGCCGTGGAGGCACCTCTTCATGATGACGACTTCTCTTCGCCGTCCGGGGCCCATCTCGCTGTCTGGCCGTCCTCTCTTGCTCTCTGTCCAGATTTGCGAGCAATGCATCTACTCCTCCATCGCTCGCTAATGTGTCGACAAGGTCCTCAGCGGCGTCACTGACAGCTCTGCAGCTTCTGCTTCCTGCAGGCGGTGGGGAGGATGGGACCGCCCAAACATCTTCGCGGCCAGAGGACAGCGAGGGTGTGGGTTCAAAAGGCGTAGATCTCATCGATGGCGGTACTGGGCTCTGCCCAGTCGAAGTTGAAGTTTCGGCACCGAAGTCCATTGTTCTCCCGGAAGGAATCGGTGTAGGCACTAGTGGGTGCAATGGATGCAACGGAGGTGCGTATTGGGAGTGGGGTGCTGTAGTGGGTTGTGATGCACTGTCCTGGCTTCTGCGCCCATCAATTCCGCCACTGGCAGTCGTGCCGCGATTAAGATCGGCAGCATCAGCTTCTTCATCTTCAGCCATACTGTCACCGGGCTCGTCATTTTCGGCCTGGCCATGTTCAGCTTCGTCTTCTTCACCTTCGTCAGCAATGGCTGTACCCTGCGGACTGTGCGTGGAGGACGGAGTAGGCGGCTGCGGCTGTGTCGGTTCCGTGCGCGGCAGCAAGTTGCCACTACGTAGCTTGAAAGAGCTGAAGTTGGGATCATGCAAGTTGCTTTCGCCGAGAGTGATCATACCGCTGGCGGAAGGCGGACTCCAGCTGCCTCCTGTTCACAGTCAGCCTCAACCTCGTCCACTTGGCGAATGCATTTCCTATAGTCTCACCTTTGTAGGGTTTGTAGTCCGGAGAGGCCAGCTGGCATTGGACAGTGACGTCCAGACCCTTGATGATGATCTGCAACCTCGCCCAAACTTTGTAGCAAGGCGATTGGTCTATCCCAGCTTGTCTATTCTTTTTACAATACCGCAAAGGTGTGCACTTCCGGAGGTAGTGTTCAGGAACCGAGAAACTCGTTTCGCCAGCCCAAGGGTTCACCCCGTCGAGCCTTTGCCCTTCTGGGTATACGTGGACAGACTCGTGCATGTCTCGTTCAGTCCAGTACACCTGCTTGCCGATGACTGGGTCGTCGAGATCGACTTCGTAATAGTTCCAGATGGGGTCTTCTACGAGGACTTCTTCGTCAGCGGAAGCAAGCTTGCCCTGGAGGACGGTTAGCATATGACAGCCGAATGACAGTGGTAGGATGCAAATTACAGGACGCAATAGCCACCGCCAGCGATCTTCGACGAATTTGGCGCTGGTGTACTTGTTGTACTTAATCAACGGCGAGTCTTTTGGCACGTCTGCATGCGACCTGGCACTCCACGGTTCCTCTTGCGCTACACCCCAGCCGAACCGGAGAGGCACATCAGTCCTCTGTATGTTTGCACGAGACAACCATCCACGCACCACAGCAAGATCGACGTTGCCGTAAGCATCCGTGCCAGGCTGGACAACGCGAATACCAAGGGCGACTTCGTAGTCTTCACGGATGCGGGAGACCAGATAGTGACTCCGGAAGAAGCCACCAGTGAGCACAATGCATCTGACCGCAGATACCTCGGACTTGGCGGGCGTCCTGAGTGTTTCGATGACCGGCTTGATCTTGTCGTAGGCCTCATCGAGCCAGCGTATCATGTCCGCTTCTTCAATCACGTAAGTGACCTCCTTGAGACGCCTCGGATGACTGCACGCCGCATCTCCAATGATGGACAAGTCGAAACGTCCAAGGCCAAGCTCGAAGGATCGCTTGTGTCTCTCGAACTTCAAGCAAAGCGTTCGGTCACACTCTCCCTTGTGTCTCCCCAGCCTCTTGCGCCAGTCTACGGAGTACTTCTCTGCAAGATAGGCCTTGGCATGAGTGAGCATCTTGAGAGTCAACATCTTCTCGGAGCCGCACTCCTCGACTGTTGGGCGTTGTTAGCTACCATGTGCGAAGATTTGTGCATAGCTTTCGTACCTTTGCTACGGCCCGCAGGCTCCATCGCAACATCGGCGCCCTGCGCAAGTGATCCAGAAGTGCGATAAACGCAAGCGTCCTGTAGCGCGTTAGCGGGTGCCAATTTTGAACAATCCCATACGTACAAGAGTAAGACCGCCGGCATCTGCAACGAGTAGTTCGTAGATGACCTGCGAAGGGAGTGAGCAGAGGCGACGGCAGGCAGTTGGTTGGTACACACATTCGTATCGGTTTCCGGGAAGTGCTGCTGCGGTAGATCGTGTTTCATGAAATACTGGACGCCCCATGAGCCGCTAGCCTCAGTCTCGGAGATGGGGTGGGCGTTCGGAAAGCCTGCCCTTCTGGCAGCCATCATCACCGAGTGACAAGTGTTGGGGTCGCAGTCTTCTGGAACGGCAATGAAGTTCTCCTCGTTCATGTTGTCCACGGTCTCCTCGCCGTATCTTCTCCAATCCCGTCTCGCGGCAGCCTTTGCGGCAGCTCGCACTTCACGTAAGTGCAGTTCATACAGAAACCATATGTCCTTACCAGGGTAGCCAACACGCGCCAACCGCTCTTCGATACTCTGAGCCATCTTCTCGTACTCCACGGCGTTACATATGTACAACTTCAACCACTCAAAGACCTTGAGGTCTTCGGCTGTGACCGTCTCCGAAGCAATGTATCGCTGCATGTCCAGTCCCCAAAGGAATCGCCATTGGCCGTTCTCTCTTACAAAGCCCAGCTTCTGTGGCACTTCATGCTTGCTACGATCCTGGATCGCGAGCACCTGGGTGCGCTCGGGAACGAGTCTGTCGCCTTTGCGGGCGACCTGGGTACCGACCGCTAGCTTCGTAGTGCCTAGATCATAGACGTAAAAGATGTCGTGATCGTCCGGATCGCATAGCTGTTGATCGGCCATGCTGAGCAAGACGAGTTGGTATCCGTCAGAATGATCAGGTCGAAGGCGACGTAGCCTAGCTAGCAGATGCGGCAAGTTGTGGCGTTCGTGATGACGCAAAGGCCAGTCTCGCCCCCCTGAGAAGTACAAGGCTGGTCACCTACTAGCGGACTGCACTCTCTTTCACCGCCGCGCCTCTCCGACTAAGACATGCGTAGTCCTCGCTCGCGGAGCAATCATTCTAAGATAGCGTGGTCCACTAGGATGCATCCTAATGGCCGGGTTTCGAAATGTAGCATAGGAGTGGCATATGAACGTTTGATCTTGACTGATCACGGATACCTCGCCACATGTTGCCACCAGGCCCGGGAAGCATGGACGTCTTCGTTTTAGTCTGTGCACGATATGCACATGTTCGTCTTCCAGGCTGCAGATCCTGAAAGCGGGTCATCAAAGAATGCTCAGTCTCCTACGCACGCTTGTGGATACGTGGGAGATGCAGGCAGCATGTCTGTTTGTTAGGTGGGGATCTCCAGGTGGATGAGTTCATGCAAGTTACCGTCCCAGGGTATCGGTTCGTAGCGGCTGCCATAACACCCTCAACGACCGGCAGGGCCTAAGCCTGTACACCGATTCTCAATGACACATTGCCGGCCAGAGAGGATGAGGCCCCGAGAAGAGGGTCTTGAATGGGTAGTCATGATAGCCGTGAGTATTGCGTGGTGCAGCGTACCCCAAGCTGCAGCCTGTAGATCCGCCGATCAATTGCCTCGCCCACTGCCACTATCCGTCTTGCCGCGAACTGCTGCAGCTTCGCGCTCCCGCACATACCGCCAAGCACAAAGCACGTGGGCATGTTTCAGAACTCCGTAATCGTCGGTGAAGGCCAAACATGCGTACGCGAAGCCTCTGATGCGGCTGTCTCTTTGTTCCGTCATAGATCCCAGATCTGCGTGCCAGCGTGGGTACTTGGTAGCATTCATCTCCGTTCCGGACGACCATCACAGCTATCACGCACCTTGGCCCTTCAGAAGCAGATTGACTGACACACGGAGTACCGTTGGGTATGCGCGGCGAACCCACAGGGCTGGTGGTGAGCTACCAGAGCCAGATTGAACCGCCGACCGGGTTGTCGCATAAGGCAATTCGTTCACTTCTGCGCCATATCGACCAAGATCTCATCGACGGCTCGGATGCTTGGACAGATCCTGTGAAGCGATCGTCTTCGTTCGAAAAGCTTGCTGCTAGAAAGGCTCTCTATTATAGCTACCCGAATCACATCGGTTCCGCCATATACAAGCACACCGCGGCAAGTCTGAAGGCCACTGCCGATCGCCTAGTGCATCGCTACCGTGCAGAACACGTCCAAGCCGGGTTCGGTGAGCTGTTCACTCGAGGCAGCACGGCGGTGAATGCAGAGCAGCTGAACAAGCTCGGATACAAAGTCCCTGCAAAGGTGAGTCTCTTCTATCTGGATACGGTATTCAGTGCGGCGCTGAAGAGGTGATAGCTAAAGAAGAAGCGTACACCGAGACCGACCTCCGTACCACCAGCAGATACGCATCCAGCAGAGGAGTCGACAGGACGAGGCGCAGCGCGAATCGCCATCAAGCAAGAAGCAGACACCCCGAGCAAGCAGCGCAAGTGGCATGAGACCGAGATGGACGCTCACCGTCACCTTCTTGAGGCCCTGCACGCCTTCTTTCATCACTTCCAGCACCAATACAAAGACAAAGGACGAACAGCTACCGTAATAGAGATTGCGGCGGAAGTCTCAACAGTTTATAAGCTCCTGTATCGCGACCCTCGCACCGGTAGCGCCAAAGTCCGCGATGGAAAACAAGTTCAAGGCGCTGTCTTCAGCTTTCTCGCCAGTGCAGATGGGAGGAAAGCCGTCAAGTGGGCCACAGTACAGGAGAGAGGCGTGGAGGCCCTTGGATCAGACAGACTGCAGCAGATTCACTGGGGAGCGCCGCTACCAGAGCTGAGATCGTCTGCAGTGAGCGCTGCAGAGTCTGAACAGGCCGTAGAAGAGAGTACAGGCACCAGTCCCGACATAACACCAGCCACACCATCGGCAAACCCTCGCTCCGAGAGCGTCGTCGAGGTACCTGACGGCCCTGGCGGTCCGACTCCTTCGCCATTGACGGATCAAGAGAGCCCGGCCGCTTCCGGCACACAAGATGCCCCTGGCGCCGATGGCCACCACCAGAATGTGCCACTGTGGACGGGAAAGAAGAGAACAGTGCTGCGCACTGGCGATCAGCCTGGGAAGAAGCGTCGGCTCTTAGACAGGACCATCCCGCGATCGCATCATGGCGAAATCGACCAGCACGTCGATCAGACCGAGGATCGTGCACGCCCAGGCTCTCCAGGGGACGTACAAGGGGATGCAAAGACGTCGGATAACGCCACATCGGAAGCAGCTCCATTGGATGATCCCTTACCGGGTCAGAGCGACGATGTCGACAAACCGCTCTCAGCGAAGAACACGACAGCTCGGCCCAATAGTGGCACGCGGGATGCGCAGACCAAAGGCCCGGAAGCGCAGGCGTCTGTCAGCGTGCCAAGTGACAACATACCTGCCGAAGATGCGCATGCCAACAAAGAAGTCTTCCGTCCTGACACCCGCCCGAATACTCAAGCCGACAGACCACACGACCAAGCGTCTTTCGTCGCAGAGGCTTCGAACAGACTTCCTGCAGCGCCGTTTGCGGACTCGACAGACTTTCATCTCGACAGCGACTCCATCGCGGCACGCATGCACAGTATCTTCGCAGGCTTACAGTCTGTTGTGAATCAGGAGGTCGAGTTTCTGGGCCTGGCAGATGCGGATACCGTGCGATTTGCTACGCATCCAGACGGAAGTCTTCGCCATTTGTACCACATGATCAACGGCCACGGCATAGTCGGCGAGCGTATGGCAGCCGCAGTCGAAACGATGAGTGTGGCCCAGCTTGCTACGTCGGTCGCAAGCGCATACCTCCAAGCTCGAGTATTCACCGGAGTGGCGTTCTTTGACTTCGAGTACTGGTCTGGCCGTGTTCTCGACAGTTTCGGAGGGTTGAACGAGGCGATCGAAGCTGAATTTGGGATATTCAGTACGTCGCATTCGCCGATGTTGCTCAGTGCCCAGTGCTGATGATCTCACAGGTACCGATACGGACTCACTGCTTCGACGAGCAGGTCTCCGCCATGTCCGGCAGCTCCTTGCTCAAAGTGCAGATGTGAACAACGTGGCCCAGCAGCTGGATGATCATGCGCATGCGCTGAGCACGGGCTTGGCGCACGACCTTCATGAGCATCTCAATGCTGCCACCCGGGTCGTGCCCGGTCAGCAGCTGACTCTGCGATTCTCCGATCGCCTCGCAGTCGTCGTGAGGCTGGCTCTGGAGCTCAAGTGCGAGATCGGTCTGTCGCGGCAGACATACGTTTTCGATTGGCCAACAGCTGGAGACTCGTTCCAAGCAGGTACAATGGACTCCTTGAATGGATCAGGTACTGTGGTTGCCGCTTGCATGTTTGCCGGCGTGCATGTGGAGAAGAGTGAGGGTGCAGAAGTGGTCCTGAAGGCTCAAGTGATGCTGAGAGCAGTGCCATCGGCGTAGTTGGTTTCAGGATTGGCGATGGTCCAGCAGTAGCGGCAGCCTTATTTGAGGGAGAGGTGGAGACTGACGGCGGACTGGGTCTTGGGTAGGATCACGGAGGTGAAGTGCGGGCTTCAGCAGTTCATCGTTTGTTGGCTAGATGTACAGTTAGTGCCGGTCCAGTATTGACTCTCTGCATCACATGGACAGATTTGCCACATTCGGCGACTTCGTCTCTGGCAACGCTGCAGGACGGATCACCCACACAAGCGGAATCATCTTGATCCCGATTATGAGCATGCGAAAGCAAATGGTGCAGATTTTCGTCCAAGAAACACGTCCGAAGTGTAGTACCCAGGCGTCCGCCACACGAGAGGTGGATGTCGTGCTCGCTGGAACCGTGCGGCAGCTAGCATATTGCCAGTAATTCGGACCAGCTGATCAAGACGCTCTGTTCAAAGACAACACGTGAATTCCGTGTGAGTACGAGAAAGGTCTAAGTGGTCCGTGCCGTGCCCGTTCCCACCGAGTTTTCTTCCCGCGATGTTGATATAGCTTGCAGCTCCCAACATAGCTTCCCCCAATCACTCCCTCGACTCTACCTGCATTCTAAACATCGAAATGGGGTCTTACGGGTCCAAGATGCTGACGTAAGTACCCTGCATTGCGACCCTGCCTCACCTCTGACCGAGTGTAATAGCACAACTACTTCGAAATCTCGACTCTTAGGCCTGCCTCCAGAGCTTCGCAACCGTATCTACCAGTATGTTGTGCTTGGGCGAGAAACTTTCACGGTCAGGGTAGACGAAAGTAGACCGAACGCCAAAGCCAACAGTACTCTTCCTGGAATCTTGCGCGCTTGCCGTCAAACACGCAGTGAAGCGCTTCCCATGTTCTTCTCGAACACGATCATCAGCTTCTACATCGCGTACTACCAAACGAATCGAGATGTGCATCCTTGGCTCCACAACAATTTCGGAGAAGAGGCTGCTAAGGCAGTGAGGAAGATCAAGATCCGCAAAGAATTGTCATGCCCTTGCTGTAGACATGACAACCTCGACATCACTTTCGATGTCGACGATCGCGACCGTCCCTTTACATTCGCCACCGGTCGCGATGGCAGTTCGGGACATCCTTGCGTGCATGAAGAGGGGCGGAGGCAAGTCCTGACCATTGTCGCTCGGAAGGAAGTGCTCGATGTCGTCGAAGAGGTAGGCAGTATACCAGTTGCAGGACTGAAGAGCGTTATGGAGGCGCTCGACCGGGTTTACCAATGGAGAGTTGAGACGACGGTGGAATAGGCGAATTGCTGAATGCATAATGCTGCGGCGTAGTGGGTCAGAAGATCTGGCAATCCAAGGTGACGAGATACACGACTCAACAGCCAACGGCGTGATGTTCACCGTGCTTTGTACCAGTCCAATGCTCGATATCAAGCAGCACCCTCGCTGCTCTACCTTTCTCGGCGACGGCCGCCTCGTCTGCAATGAAGCTAATGCCATCCGGGTAATTCAAGTCCAGGACATCCTCGAGCTGCTCCTGGCTTTGCGGCTCTCCGTACAGCATCACCCTGAACATACTGCCTAACCTCTCTGCGCAGAACAAAGGTGCTGTGCTTGCTGCATGGGTCATAAAGCACAGATCTGGCCCGAAAGCCACGTCCGTGCCTACTGCTTCTAGCTTGCGGATAGAAATGCCGTTTGAAGTGTGATGACGCAGATGTGGCCAGGTCCATATGGGTTCCCGGGTCCTCTTCGTGCCACCAAGTCTACCGTCCCAATGCCTAAGACACCAAGGCTATAAAAGCCGTACTTCGCCCTCGTCTGCAAGTCCAGCTTCTGATATCCGCCCTTTCTGAAAGATGACCCGTTCTTGGCGAAGTGGACATTGCCCGAATGCAGCATCCACTCCCAAGATCGCTGCTGCGGATGCTCAAGCATTCTCGCAGCTCGCCTCTGCCGCTGTCGGCGCTGAGCTCTCACGTTCTCTATTCGTCTCCGAGGGCCGAAATGCTCTTCCACGATCTCGATCCTCTCGGCTGCGCTCAGGACCTGGCGCAATGCCGGGCGATTTGTACGCCTCTGTATTGCAGCTGCGGCTATCTTCTTGCGTGCGGCTACTCCGAGCATGGCGTTCGCGAGGCGCTCGCGCTCGCGTCTTCGGCGTGCATCGTCTCGGTTTCGTGATGCGAAGGCGGTGGAAGGGGGCATGGCTACCGTACGACTGCTCTCTCTCGTTCGACGTGCAGTGTAGAGAGTTGAGTGTTTACATGAGATGGAAGGTCGAGTCCAGACGGAACCGCGTACCTGCAGCAAGGTTCCCAGCCCTCGGCCAATGGCGGGGAGATTGCCGAAACCTTGCGGCAGTCGGCTCAGCCTTGCGGTAAGTACTGCAGGGGGACCAGGTTGAGTCCCCAAATTCCTGAGGTCTTGCCTCTTTCCGCCCATATTCCTCCCATCGCGCCCGCTTGACACCTATCGTCGCCCTGCCCTCCATCCTGTGTACAGCAGCTAGATTGAACCAGGTCTGGTACCGTATCGCCAACGCTTTGCATCCACAACTGTAACTCATCTTACTGTTGTGTCGTGCTTGAGCATAGGGTCGCAATACGCCGCAGCTCTACAACGCAAGCCGCTCTTCGCCACCAAGCCTGGTTCCACAAGCTTTCATGTTCTCAACACGCGAAGAAGACGGCGCTCGGCCCTCCCCGTCTCCCGAGCCTCCTACCCTGTGTTCACCAGTTCGTTCAACGCGCCTGCGCCGAGGGTTGACGTTAAGTGCCATCGCTCTTCTAAAGCGAACGCGCGGCAGATACGGGACCCTCTTGCTAGGATCCCTCTGCGTCAAGTACGGACCACGGGCCGACCTCATGGAGGCCGCGACCATGGAGTTCATAGCGCAGAACACCAGTATTCCCGTGCCTAGAGTCCACTGTGCTTTCCGACGGAAAGAACGGACGTATATCGTCATGGAGCGTATGGAGGGGCATGTGCTTGGTCGGGGCTGGTATGACCGTTCAGAGGAATCCAAGGGTCGGATCTTCTCACAACTCAAGACCTTGATTACCGAGATGCGTCATCTGGAGTCGCCATACGGCAAGGCGGTCGCAAACGTTAACGGGGGAAGCATGTATGATCCACGCCTCCCTGGCCTGGGCGTAGTGTCTCCGGAACCTACACCACACCGCTTTGGCCCATTCCCTGACATCCCAGCCTTTCATCGCTGGCTGAGACGGCCAGTAGAGACTGCGCACAATGACTACCCTTCGGACATCAACGAGCTTATAGCCATGCACGAGGACCAAGACTGGGGCTCGCCTGTCTTTACGCACGGGGATCTGAGTGCTATGAACATCATGGTGAAGGGTGACAAGGTGACTGGCATTATCGACTGGGAGACCTCGGGCTGGTACCCGGCCTATTGGGAGTACAGTAACACCATCCAATTCAACATGCTTAACACAGATTGGGGAAATACTCTTGCCCGGTTTGTCGAGCCGCCGACGGCAAAAGTCTTGCACATGGAGCAGTTGCGAAGGCAATATTTCGGGATTTAGTAGAGGTCTGTTCCAAAGCGGCAGTTCATTTGCTCTCAGGAGTCCGTACTTCAAGTCCACGCTACCCAGCCCGGCCATCCAATCGCCGACCACCATTATTTGAGGAGCTTTGGTAGGCAACGCTGGGATTGTTCGCATGTTCATCGCTCGGCTACGCCACTATGCAGGTCTCCCGCCGGCGGAAGACTGCCAGGTGGTACGTTGTGGCACCTAGAACATCCCACAAGTCCTTGCGGATGTATTCCACTGGACCGTCGTACTCGTTTCTTCCGCGCACGAAGTACCATACGCCGGCAAAGATGATGACGGCGCCGAACAACAGATTGCTCCAAATCTCACTGTCATGCCGGATGTCAGCGTCTTCCCACAGAATCGCCGTGCTAGAAACTTACGCTGGAGTCGGATTTGGTATAGTAGGGAAGAATAAGAAGATTGCGAGGACGACCAATCAGCAGAGCGCACCCAGATTGATCCAGAGGCCTGCCCGGCCCAGTTTGAATCGAGAAGGCGGCAGAGCTTCACCTCAGAAGCGCCTAGCGACCATGGTGGCGATGCAGACAATGTAGCTGAGGATCAGAGACACGTTGCAGAGGGAGAGGATGATCGTGAAGCTGCACAAATGTTAACAGGTAGGTCTCTCCTTACGGCGGTCTTGAGCGCACCCACGCAAATGAGCTGCCGATAATGATCAAGGACAGAAGGACAGTTAAGGCGAGCGTGACGTAGACGGCGTTACGGGGCACGCCATCCTTCTCAGACACCTGCGAAGACGACGTCAGCATCTGGATAGTCAGCTAGGCGGAGCCATTACCTCGGCGAGCATACCCTCGCCAGAATCCTATGGAAAGGGACACCCTTGTCTGCATACATGAGTCAACTTGTGATGGCCGTCAACACGCACCGGCATACATTCAGCTTACCTCTAGCGAAGGCCTAAAGCTGCCTCGAGGATGTCGAGATCTGGTTGATGGACATGAACATGAATTGAAAAGAGACCAGAGCGGTAAATGCAATCGTGGCCGCTCGCGAGCCTGTCACGCTTTGCACGACC